>JANHFL010009544.1:75000-85773 GCA_032468155.1 Oxyrhabdium leporinum | reverse complement strand
TAGGCAATGACGATCCCTGCAGCCTGAAACAGCTGATCCTCGGAGGCAGATTCAAGCGAAAACCAGCTGCTTCTGCTAAACAGGCTGGGCTGAAGAGAGTGTTCTCCCAGCCGGGGCAGGGTTGGGCGGAGAGGGGTGGGGCGGGGCCAGCCAGGAATGGGATTTGGGGGTTCAATGAACTCTGCAGAGTCTTAGCAAAGGGTTTGCCCAAAACCCCGCAAACCCCAGCAGCTCACCCCTGCACCCATCTCACCTAAGTGATTCTGGGAAATTTACATATATTGTATTTGTATTTAATATTTCATTTATATTTAACTCATGGTATTGAATCAGGCCAATGAATTCTGACCAGCATGCAATTTCTATATAGGATAAAATGAAGCATTCAGCATATTCATCAGAAAAAGAATTTAATGTAATTCAGTGTGGTTCACTTCTTAGTGTTTATGTTTAAGATTATGTTCTGCAGCTGTAATCCTAGACACATATTTTTAGAAAGGAAGACAATTTATCGAATTGAAGTAAAGAGAGTTTTGGGCTAATGATATTCATACATGCAACAGTGTCCAAAAGCCAACGCTTAAAGAAAAATGGGAATATAAACCAAAGAAGTGGTGAGAATTACAAGTAACTCTTTCTTAAAACAATCTTTTTGCTCAATAAGTGCTTTTTTCCCTCTGCAGGGAAACTATATACCATTGTGCTACTATCTTGAGCTTGTTTCATTTTGTCTTATTTTTTATTATATTTCTTTGAAAATACTTTTAATATTTTGAAGCATTTCCAGGAAAAAAAACCAATATAATAATTTACAGTACTTCCTCTTTACCCACCCGTGGTCATTCTGTATCCTATCCTGTGTTGGTTGGATAGTGTTTGATACAGCAGGTTGTTAATAATTAGGATCAGCTTGCAAGTCTGACTGCTTTATCTATATTAATAACCATGATATTTTTGCATATTTGCAAGGATCTCTTAAAATAAATCTGTTCGGCAATATTGATATTGTGTCAGTGGTATATAAATTTGACAAATAAATAGGATTCAAACATTGCTCTGCATCTTAGTGTATCTCACTCGATTGGCCTTCAACTTAGCTGCAGTGATTTATTCAATACAGTACTAAACCATAGCTTGCCATGTTTGGTGAACCTAGCTAGTGATATAATATCAGATTAGATTGGGAGACATTGTTTCTGTCGTAACTCTGCTAATTTATAAACAGAAGTGAAATTAATCCCCATCCTCTTTCCAAACCTTCAACAAATGGTGGTCACATAAACAATTAGTAGTACAATAGTGTCGTAAAAATGCATGTTTTCCCCACCTTAGGGGGGAAAAAATAGCGAGTACCACAGTGCACCAGAGCAGACACTAAAGTTTGAGCATTTTTCTTAGAAGATGGGACAAGTCATTATTTCTTTGCTGCATAATAGTATTGCATTAAGAGGAGAGCCCAATCTTAAAATATAGCATCAGATGGAATATGAATAGGATGGGCACATAGTAGACCCCAGCTACCAATAGTTCATCATCACAATGGTCCTATAGTTGGGCTTATTTTAGTCACTCTGCCAGTTGCACTTTGATTGCAAATGTTTCATGTTAATTGGATGTTATTTCTTTCCCTTGTGTCCATTGAAATATGCTTCTCTATTTTAGCCAAATGAGAAAGTTATCTCTTTAGTTCAAGTTATTAGGCTTTCAGACTCTGCAAGTCCCAAGTGCAGTAGCCAAATATTTCTCAGCGTTTTTATTTTGCTTTTTTAAAAAAGAGGGTTAATTGATTGCCAATTAATTCAAATTAGTTCATATTTAAGTAAAGTCAGACATGCCAGCTGAGAAGAGAACTAGGAGAGTTTCTATTTTTGTAAGAGCTAGAGAATGATCACTGCCTCTATGAGCTCATACTTTATGAAGTTTGCCCTATAAAACAAAGCCTTCTGGGATAGTGGAATTTATGCCATTATATCTCGGCTTAAATACCCCAAAGATTTGTTCCAGTTAATAGAAGTTAGGATAAATCACAGATTTGTTTTGCTTCTTGTTGTTAGATAAATAGACCCAAGTGCCATTTTATCTGAACACAGATATGGTGGGTGAGTGGCTAACATGAATGACTGACAGACTTTATTGGTTCTGCTCCTATACTTAATTGATTGCCCATATGAGCATCTAATGAGGAAACCATTTGGTGCAGTACCTGGGATTTTAGAATTTAACCTGAGTTAACCTAATTCTTTTCTCAGCCATAAAGTTCACTAGATGTTCTTGGGCTGATCACCATCCCTCAGCTTAAAGCTTTCAAGTTTGGACAACCTTTCTACAGATTGTCATATGAAAAGAGAAGAACCACATCTGCTCCCTAAAGTGTATGTATCTGTATGTTTTGAGAGAGAGAAGGAAATGATGATAGGTTCACACATTGCATAAAGCCACAATGTGGTTTATTTGGCTATGATTTAGCATGTGGTATAAACTAACAATTATAGTTTAATGATATGTTAGAGTCTATTTCATTAAGAATTAGTACAAACAAGCAAACTGGTGTATCACAGTGACTATATTTGCATTATATACTGATCTATAGTGCACTTAACCATGGCTCACTTGGTTATTTTTTGGGATTTTCACTGTATATGAACCACAAGCTGACCACAACCAAGGTTAGCCCAACAAGGCAGGTTATTTTGTGTTTATATGAACATAGTCACTGTGTGAATTCAATCTGTATGTAAAAATGCTATTAAAGGTTTAGGAACACAGCCAATAACAGAGGCTGTGACTCAGCAATGAAGAATTTAACAAGAATTACTAGTTTGCATTCAGTAATTCAATAATCTATATTTAAATCTCCTGAGACTGCAGGAGACAACACAAAGATTGTTTCAAATTTAGTCACATGTTTTCTCTGGCTTGGTCTTCTGCCCACTACCACAGCTACTATATTGAACAAGATATCTGGTATCCTGGACAAAGTAAGTATAGAAAATGATTGATCAATAAAAAAAATAGAGATAGAGAATAGTTAGCATTGCCCTTTCTTCCACTCCATTTAAAAATGGAAAAGTACAATATGGATATCAAGTCTTCCAACTGTGCATAGTATTGTATTGGTAGTTGGAAAAAAATGCAGATGATGCAACGATCCTGTAAGATTTGTAAGGACTGAATGAACTCAATTCTACTGTATTCATTTAATTACATAGCATTCATAGTAGTTTGAAAATGAATAGGTCATTTGTTCCTACCTTCCAGATAATTTGGGTGCACTACCAGTATAGATATGTTAAAAAGAGTATCAAGAGACCTAAAGATTTAAAAATATATATTTTATTGCTTAATTGGGCTATATATTGTTCCTATGTATCTTTCCAGTTGCAAATTTTACAGTGGAATCAACATTAAAGGAGGAGCTGAAGTTATTACATGTGACAGAATGGAAGGATTTTCCTCCATGGAACTGAATAAAGTTTAGAGCTCTGATTATTGCTAGCAGAGATATAGTTAACTATTTCATTTCTTCGAGGTTCATCTGTGATTGAAGTTTTTTTTTAGAGTAAATCCAACTACTATTTTCATAATAAAAGCCAGATTTACAGAAGCCACAGAACAGTTTTATTAATGTCCCCAGAAAAATATGGCTATCCTAATTTATTTCCTGCAACAAAATTGCAAAGATAATGAAAATATTTTTCAAGACTACTTACAATGGGGAAAATATTTCCAGCTCATTGTTCTGTTTTTTTATCATTGTACAGCATAGTGTTGGCATTATATTGTAATTCAACTTCAGCAGTGTCTATTCAATTTTCTTTTAGTTTGATACTTTGCTTGAAAGTTTTAAGACAACTGCTTTATTTCATTGCTGACACTGAAATGTGATTGTTTCCCACCACCACCGATCAGCCAAAATTTATTGTTTAACAGCTACCTGGTCATCAATTTTTTATTTCATCACAACTAACCAAACATTTATGTAGATTTCTGGGATTTAATCATTTCTGACCTGCTCTGACAGAACCAAGAAACAACATTCTCAAAAAGCTCATATTGTTTAATCTAAAACTCAGCTAACCACCAAAAGAAAACATGAATTATTTTCTGCTATCTAATGGCCATCTGGAATTTTGCAGGTAAGATATCATAGCCTATTGATTTAATTTCCTCCCTTGATTAAAACTTTTTAAGAAAAAAAAGTCATAAAATATAACAATTTAGTCTGATTTTCTGAAAGACAAATATAGAATTGAAGTGATCAGGCTAATTAAAACCATGTTGTGTTTGTTAATGAAGTTCTAGTCTGTCGGGTCACAGAGGCACAGGGTCAGGTGATCAGAAAATTGGGGGGGGAGGTGGGTTTACTGCACCACTGCCAAGTTGCAACAGGCCAATTGCAAACCATTCAATCACTTACTCCCTTGGGCTTTTGCTCCATGAAGGATTGAATTGTCAATTATATGGAAGGTTGATCCATTTTCTAGCTTCAGCTAGCATTAGTGGCTGCCACTGATGTGGAAGTTTTGTGGTATGGACATGTCTTCAACAAATATCAGTCTCAACCCAAGGCAAGAAGGATGCAGGCAGGAACCCTTTAACTATTCATTGAATAAGCCTTGGCATAACTAATCATTTCCCAGTTAAAGCATTTGGCTTTAATTTACATAATTTCATCAAGTTTCACTCATTTTACAATCTTCAGAACCATCTGCAAGGGAAAAAAAACAATGACTATAAAGGAAGAGCTATACTATATACAGCATTCTTCCACCCCCAAATCAGCTGTATACTTGACTTCCTTGGGTTCAATTAGAGATAGTGTTGCACTTCCTCAAAATTAGCTAAATCAAAGCTACATTGTCTTCTCCCAAGTGGAAAGGATTTAGGGATTATGACTGAGAAGCCAAACTCTTTCTCTAGGCATGTACTGCCGTTTAAATAATGGATGATAGGGTTAGCATGACTCACAGAGATATTTCAGAAAACTAATTTTCCAGATGCTATTATCAACCATCATAATCATAGCAGTTTAAGATGCAACAAACCAACCTTCACTTTATTTGATTTTATGTACTGAATATTAACTGCATCATATTTCTTTTATTTAGTCCTATAATAGCAGTAAGAGGTGTGGAAGAAAACCCAATATTAATTGCTCCCAGAACATTCGGGAGCAAATAGTCAAAGAATGGCTAGTGAATTGGTGGAAGGATTTAAATTGTTAAAATGGTGCCTTACTCCGAACTAGGAACTAAAGAGAGCTAAGGAAATTGCACAGAAGTAAAGTACTTTACTGCTGAAATCATTACACACAAATTGCCCTTGACAAAGTTAGTTTGCTCATCTATTACTGTATTCAAAAGAGCTATAGTTTTGACGTGAAACTTTTTAAAGGAGTATTTGATAAACTGAAAGAAGCAGCATTGTCAGTACTAGTTAAGGGCAGTCATTGTCCCTGTCTAATTCAGCTGTTTTTGGTCTCCCATGTTTAACATTAAGGGTCTACAGGCATTGGTACAATCTGATTTGCAATTGTATCTGGCTGTGTCATCTTTGTTTGCCATTTCTATAGTAGATTTTCATTCTGAGTACCGATGCATGAAATTTATCTTTATATTTTCAGTTGTTTTGTTTTTTACAGACACATATACAAAGATACTGTTTGGATTATGTTTTCATATATTGATGAAGGTTCGTCTAAAAGTCCTTTCATTTTTTTTGTCTCATATAAATTAAAATAACTGTTTAGTGTTCATTCTCATGAACATTGTTGTTTTTCTTTGGGAGGACAATATTTTATCAGTTCCCACAAATAATGTCCTTATAATTTAGTTCCTTCCATCACCCACGTCTCCTGTAATGATTACTGGTTCTCATTATTTTGTCTGGAGTTATAGAATTTGGGAAATTTTTCATTAAAAATAATGTGTTGCAGATACTGTTGTAGTGGAAATTTAAAACATGTCATTAATAAAATACACATGCTTATGGATTCTAGATTATTGCAAATATTGCAAATATTTTCAATGAGAATTATATTTGTGTTAGAATCACATTTTTTAAACAAGTAAGATTGACAGTTATTAATTGGATGTATTGGCTAAGGCCAGCATCACTGGTCTATCTCTCAACTGATTGGGAGGAGGGGGAGGGGAATCTGGTGGATTCATTGAGCAAGGGTTAAATGACTTTCCAGTTTAATTCTACTCTGTCCAGTTCTGAGTGGTGTACATTAAAGAGAGATAGAGAAGCTGGAACCAGTTCAGAGGAGAACTACCAAACTATTATAGGGTTTGTAAATTAAATCCTTTCACAAAGAGTTAAAAAAGTTGGATTTGTTTAGCTTCCAGAGAAAACTGAGAGAAAATCTGATAGCAGTCACACAATTATCTAAAATACTGTCATGTACAAATAGGGGCAATCCTGTTCTCTGTTGAAACTGAAAGCAGGTGATGAATAGATGAATAAAATTACATACAATATTTTACACTGACAGATTATTATGGCTTTTGTTCCAAAGAATCTGATGTCCTAAATTTGAACTATATGAAGTCATCAACAGAAGAAAGCAAGAAAATAGTGATATTGGTGATTTATCTACCTTTCTTTTGAGGCTTTTCAATTCAAGCATTAGATGTATTATTCTAAGACTGATGTACATATCTATATCTGGTTACTTAAATCAATTAACTACACTGTTCTATATAATTCTGTTCCTATGCAAGTCCTATTGAATTCCAATACAATCTCTATAATATAGTAAGTTGCAGACCCATTTCCTCCTTCACCATTTTAATGTGTTTTGAATTACCATTATTATTTTTACCAAAGTACTTGGTGCACACCACCCATTAACCACAAATAAAATTGTGTATCTTACTTTGATTTTAAATGGAACTCTCTCTTAAAATGATGTGTGTTGTTGATGACCTTGCTGTTAAATAACCGATTATGACAATACATTAAGAGTGAATTTTTATTATGTTCCAATACTTTATTTAAGCAAGAAAAATAAATATGTTTAAATTAAGGTATTGGTTAACCAAGAAATTTTATTTTAGTTATCAATTTTTCCTGAATTTTTAATTTGCATATTATCAAAGTCCAATTACCTTAAGATACTAAAATATTTGTATGTACTCCACCAATACCAGTGGAAATTATTTAATTTTTGTTAGGGCCTTGAGTACTCAGTCGAATAAAGAGGATCTAAACTGAATAAACAAATAATAGGGTGCATAGGTTTGTATTAAAATATTCGAATTAACTGCTAGTAGGAAAAAACTATTTTTCATACTGTACTTTCCCCCCCTAATAGTAGCATTCCAAAAACTTTCTAAATCTTCTAAAACCAAAGCAGCTATTAAAAAAGTACTGTAGTCCATTTATTGAGTTCTACCCAATTTAGATAAGGTTTCCTTTACTGTACCATGATTAAAGTGATTAACGTTTCCATGATTAAAGTGATTAAAGTTTGTTGCCATGATTTATGCTAATATATTGTACATTGCTAATTAAATTAAAAATAGATTGATTGAAAAAATATTGTAGGATTTGCAGTCGTGATTAGTCATCCTAGGTTATTGTTATCATGCTGAAGATATTTTCATGTCCTACTAAGGGTTATAAAGCCTAATCCTCTATAAAATGAAAAACCAGCAATGCTATATTTTGATACTGCATAGAAAGATGAGCAACGTAAGTTACTGTGGCATCAGAACTAATTTTATTCGTTGCCTTATAATATTTCCAAAATAAATATATAAAAAGGTAACTATTAGTTCAGTGTTCAATAAAAGTAAATAAACAAGAATCAGAGTGACATGAGGAACCAGAACACTTTAATTTGACAAATTGCTGGGGATGGTGTTCTGTAGCTAAAGCACCACAGTGAGTAGATCCTATGCTAAGTATCCTAGTAACTGATCTTACATTTCTGGATTTATATGTTTTATTCATATTTATATAAGTTGCCATGAGAACAATTTGTTATTAGAGCATTCAAAGCATTTGCTAATAATACTACCCTACTTTGACTCAACAACAATACCAGCATTTTCAGTAACAATGGAATCAAATGTGGAACAGCTTGATGTACCATTCACTAAAATTGTAAGTAGGTATTTTATTGTAATCTGGAAATGTGTTTAGTTCAAGATTCTTAGACTCATGAAATATGAGTATTTTGATTCTGCAATAAAATTAAGATAATTCTGCAATTACCTTAATCAGAATTACATTCATTAAATATCCTTACCAGGAGAAGTAAAATATTCTTTATTACGTATATATATGTGGGTATGTTACACAAACATGCAAGAGGCTAAAGATAATTTTCTTCATGATCAGCAGCATTACTTTCTGAATCTCTTACAAATAATGTTCTTATATCAATTTCATTGGCTCTAAGTACACAGTTTAAGGTTATTGTGCTCGGTCCAAATTTTAGTTTACCAGAATTTTTTTTTTATGAACTTTGGTCTTTATACCTCCTGATTTTGTGTGCAAACCAGTATATGCTGGTGCAATAAAATCTGCAATTTTAAAACAAAATTTCAACAAAAAATGGCAAGAGAAAGATGTATAATAAAAAGATATGTATCTATTGCGGAACATACCAGGGAAAGAGGTACAAAATAATGACTGTTTTAAAACGATGTAAATTTTAGTCCTATTTCTCTTTTATTTCCTTTGACAGAATCACAATCAGATGAAGAAATAGGCATCGGACTATTCAATTCTGGGGCAACTGAATAATTTCCAGGGGTAAATCTTCAGAGCTGGGAGGACAGTAGTTCATGATGTTCTGGAGTTGGCATTTGATCTGAGAAGTTAAAGAACTTTTGTGTAGGAAACTCTGCTTTTATGAATGAAATTCTTTTCCTAAGTTCTCTTAGAATTTATTCCATTTTTACTATCATCTTTTAATATACTGCCATTTGTGACTCAGCATTCAGGAACAGCCCATACGACAGGAGTTTGATAATTGAAAAATGTGTTTGTTTCCATAGAAACATGCAGTTGGTAGCCAGAAGAGAATGAAACATCAACTTGATCAAAACAAATTGTCTTGGAATTATGAGGCACTAAATTGCTTAAAAAGAGCATCATTAAGCTGGATTTCTTAGGGGAAAATGTGCTAGAAAACTTCAAGCGAACAGGGACTTTCCTTCAGAGTTTATGTGGGTGGAACCAATTTAGTAAGGGAAATTTTCATATATTACATTGTGGGAGGTAAAAAAGAAAATATTCTAAACAAAAAGCTACATTTAAAAGAATTCCAAAGAATTCCATAATAATATTCTTTTCAAATGGAGGCTAACATAGAAAATAGCATAAGCATATGACTACATAAAATGTCAATTAAATGTTAAGTTTCACTTTCTCCTTGCGGACAACTTTTCCCAATCCACTGCATTTTCTAGATGTATTGGGATATAATCACCAACATGACAACACTATTCTATAAAGATTTGAAATGAGGAAGTTACTTCATCAACGTGCAGTATCTGGAGGGGGCAATGTTGCAGAAGAACTCTGTTTCACAGTGTTCCACATTTTTTAACCTTGACTATTAGTAAGCAAGACTATTATCAAGAATATTAATGAGGGAAGTTCCTTTGGAGATTATGGAGAAAAAAGGATAGCTAGATACAGTACTATAATTTTTAGTAGCATTTGGGGTAGCAACTATGGGGTCCACTAGTCAAAAGAAAATGACATATTTTTCTATAAATTAATAACATTTTAATAATAAGTCGTACTGAGCTATCACTAAATGTTATGATGGTTGGTGGGTCGTGTTTATTTGGGAAGGCCTTTCAGCCAACTAAGGAAGACTTGTACTTTATAGATCTGCAAATTCTTTTCATACAATTGCAGATAAAACTATTGTTTGACGTTTAGGATAGCTTCCAAGTAGCATGTGAAATGTGTGGATAACAGCGCGAGGTATTTAACATTCTTATCTTATTAGAAGACAAAGTAATAAAAGATTTTGGACTAAACCTCACCTGGACCAAAGCAATACTTAATAGAAGGAGTGGACTGCAGATATTTTTGCAGTGGACTATATTTTTCTTTTGGTTCTTGTGAGCTAATTAGTCAAGAGGGTGGGGTTAGATCTTTTACTGTAGTATTAATCAATGTATTTTTATTAATAAACCTGGTATTTTATTGCCTTAACAACTGAGTGTTCAGGATGTCATATGACAATGAGAAATGATATAGAGAGAGCACCACATTGAGCTGGAAACCATTTTGCTGTGTTATGTTCTTAATGCAGATACACAGTATTAATGGCATCATCTATGTGAAAGTGTTTCTGATATTTCAAAAGACAATTAATTAAAATAAGTAAGCAAATGTCATGTCTGCAAAGACACTTAAGAAACAATGGACCCCCTAGCAAGCTGCTGTAATAAGATCACAAGACTGATTATAAATAATGACATGACAAAGTAGCAACAATGGTGCATTGAAATATCTGCAAGAAATGCCATTTGCTTGCAAGCAATAACTTCTGGGACCAGATAGACAAGTAATAGAAAATGAAGAAGCAAAAACGCTCTGGGACTTTAGAATTCAAACAGACAAGTATTTGCCACACAACACCTCAGACTTAACAACTGTTGATAAGAAAAAAAAATCTGAATAGTGAATGTGGCACTATCTGGAGACAACAGAATAGAACTGGACAACTGTAACGCCCTCTACATGGGGCTCCCTAACAGGAGCATCCGGAAACTTCAACTGGTGCAGAATGCGGCCGCG
>JANHFL010009544.1:63486-74900 GCA_032468155.1 Oxyrhabdium leporinum | reverse complement strand
CCGACAAGCCTTTCCTGACTGAGGGGTTTTTAAATGGGTTTTAAATTTTTAAGGGTTAATTTTAAAAACGGGGTTTTTAGAGGAATTTTTATATGTAAACCGCCCCGAGTCCTTGGAATGGGGCGGTATATAAATTTAATAAAAAATAATAATAATAATAATAATCACAAAATACAAATGCAAATAGAAGTAGAATGACTATGGCAAAACAAAACAAAGATTGTACCAATAATGATAAGCACCTTGGGTGCAGTCCCAAAATAAATGGAGCACCACTTGAACACCACTGGCATTGACAAAATCACTAGCAGTCAACTACAAAATTCAGCTTTATTTGGAACAGCTTACATCCTGTGACGATGCCTCTAACACCATCAAACAGCAGCATTTGCCTATATCAGGTCCTTGGAAAAGATTTGATAGGTGGATAAAAATGTCCAATCCAGGCAAAACATCTGGCATGGTTGGTGCGACCAACCATAATAACTTCTTTAATATTTTCCCAGATGTAATGTAAGTACACACAAGTAGTGAGTGGTGACATGGCTCAGAGGTTAAGATGCTAGGCTTATTGTCTGAAAAGACTTGAGCGCCATCCCATCATCCCATCCTCAGCATAGCTCCTGCCAACCTAGTAGTTTGAAAGCATGCAAATGCAAGTAGATAAATAGGTACCACTTTGTGGGAAAGTAACAGCACTTCATGACATCATGCTGGCCACATGACCATGAAAATGTCTTCAGACTGGCTTAACGGCCTTGAAATAGAGATGAACACCGCCCTCCTATAGTCAGCAATGACTAGCAGAGTAAAATCCGCAGGGACACCTTTATCATTTTACATACAAGTAGCTTTTCCATTTTAAGAAACCAATCAGAAACACTGAAACACTGAATATTTTTGTAATGGTCCTACTACTGAATAATCGGGATTGCTTGAAGAATGTTGATATGGACAGAATGTGGTATGTATGTTAATTTCAAACCATCTGCAAGTGCTTTTTGCTATATAGTGACATAATTATCTGATAAAAAATCTGAATGTCTACCATTATGACAATTAAGCCTGCAGCAAGCATATGAAAGATTTATAATCCACTGAAACATGAACAAAGCACTTCTCTTGGAATCATTAAAGCAGGCATGTCTTTTCCAAAAATAGACACAACCATGAATGGTTCCTTTAGCAACTGTATGAGTCTGACAAAATATGCATTATATTAATAAACTGAAGAGAAATATGTTGTGCCCTTGTGCATTGCACAACTTCTTTCCAAATGCTTTGTACAACCATAATAATTGAGTTTTATTAACAGTATTTCAGCAAATTATGTCAATGAGTTTCTGTAATTTTGTGACACCAATTCAGCTCTATAAAGGACTAACTTTTTTCCTACCCTACATTAGCTGTAATGGTCCTGGGTTTAAAACAGTATATAATTGGGGAAGAGGAGGAAAGAAAGTTGGTTGCTTTAAAAATTCAGCTACCTCAGACGTAGATTTTTTTTAATGTTCTAAAATTCACTTGTCCCATTTCCCCTCTAGCTGGTAGGAAAATATTAGCTTAGCTAATTAATTCATTTATTTATAGAAGCAATCAAATGGGGGGATAAAGACAGAGATCATAAAAGTCCTTCAGAGCATTTTGCAAACTTTAAGGACTCCATTATAATTGTGTCCCTTGGGAGATGTAAACATTTTCAAATCAGCTTTGTCAGTTGTGAAGAGATATAATGGGCACCTTGTTTGCTTATAACTTATTTAGTTATCTTTTTATTTTATTTTTCAAGTTTGGTCTAGAAATAGGCAATTTTAAATATGTATAAATTAAAAACTAAATTTAATTTATAAAATGAGAGGGTTTTTGTATGGTGCTTAGAAAGTAATATTCTAGCATTTTTCTTTTTAATCCATTTTTCCCTGTTTAGCCTAGATAATAAGGAAAAACATTGGTAAACCAGGAACTGAGTTGTGGTCAAATGGAAATAACTCTAGTCACTCAGGTGACAAAAAAAATATGCAGCAGTACAAAGAGATCTATAATCAGGATCTGAAACCAACAAGGTCCTCAGAATTAAAAGTAAAAAATTGAAAATAAATTGGGAGGAAGCTCAACGCAAGCAGCAAGGCAAACTTTACAATGAAGAGTAAAGAAAAGGGACAAACAATTGCAAATCTATTCAAACACTTTAGCTATTTGTACATACAGCCATTTACATTAGTAAAGTATTAATGTTTCTGAGGAACTCTGCTAATAGGACAAGTTGACCTCAGTAGTTTCCAATTTTGTGTACAAATATTGATGTCATTAACAGACTGCTGTTGGAATGTTTGCTGGTTATAGACCCCAAAAACAGGAAGCAACTCTAGATAATACAAGGATGATAATAGCTTAGTTGTTTTAAGTACTGAAATCATATAATTGACTTATGTCAGAAACATTGGTACTATATAGCCCAACTAAAGGAGAAGCTGCTGAAGACTGCAAACAGATGACAGACACTTCTCTACAGATTTAGAACAAGCTATAACCACCATTTGGAAGAGAAGCTAAACTGATAGTTTTCTTTAGGAAAAGAAGATGATTATGAATGACTGAAAAATAATCAGTCTTGGAGAATTTTTTGGAAAAAAATGTCAGCAGTTCTTGAGAAACATTTAAACATAGTGTGATATAATGTTTACGGTGCTGAACTTTGACCAGGGAATTCTGATTCAAGTCCACATTTAGCCATGGATAGCAATAGCAATAGCAATAGCATTTAAAATTATATACTGCTTTACAGCCTCTCTAAGCAGTTTAAAGAGTCAGCATATTGCCCTCAACAATTTGGGTCCTCATTTTACCCACTTCAGAAGAATGGAAGGCTGAGTCAACCTTGAGCCTGGAGAAATTTGAACGGCCAAATTGCAGGCAGCTGGCAGGCAGCAGAAGTAGTCTGCAGTACTGCACTATAACCGCTGGGCCACCATGGCTCATGGATGCTCAATGTAACAATCCCTATTTCACAGGATAGTTGTAAATACAAATGGTGGAAGGAGTACTATTTAAATTATATTTATTGATTTATTTATTCACTTATAAAATTTATATAGCAGCACATCTCACACAAAGTGAATCTGGGCAGTGTACAACAATAAATATTGAACTCTTGGAGGGATTATATGAATTATATTCATATTCATTATATATGAAACCTGAAAATTATACAGGTAGCCCTGATTTAGCAACCACAACTGGGACTGGTAACTTTGTCATTAATTGAAATAGTTGTTAAGTGAAACACTGACTATGGTTATGATATTCTTTCAACCTTCCTTTGCTTTATAGACTATAAAGGTTGCAAATACATGGATTGGTCATCACTGTTATAATTGAAAACAGTTGCTAAACAAGGACGACCTGTAGAGGCAAACAATAGGGGCTATAAATTAGTTTTTCAATGTTGAGAAAGAATCTTGAAGAATATGGAATATCTATTCCCATTATTCAACAGTTTATTTTTGCATAGTAGATGTCCAACTCAAAAGAATATGGACATCCACAAATATTAAAAGCTGCTAATATTTGAAAAATATGTTCTTGAATAAAGCATTCTCACTGAGTAACAGAGTGATTTACATTTTTTTTTACAAATGCAGTGGGAGTCTTTAGTTTATTGGATTGTTTGAGGCTCAAAAGATAGATTACATATAATTTCTATCACTATTACTTTGGTTGAATATTGTTGCTTACTATTGTTGACCAGTGGAGTTGGAAATTGCATTTGTTCCTTTTTTTATCCTCTTTAAATAACTTTTGTGGCCACGGATCCCCAAGACTTAACTCAAAATTTAAATCATAACATTTTTTCAAGCCTTTGTGGACTCCTTGTGATGACATCACAACTGATTGAGAAGCACAGGTTGAAAACTACTATTTATGATATCCACTGAAATCTCAGTTTGGACCAGTGGTTTTTTTAGCCTCAGTGATTCCTAAATTATTATCTGCCAAACCTAATATAATTAAATACATTAATTCAGAAATTAAGTGAAAACTATGAAAACTGAAAGAGAGACTTTACAATCAAAAAGATAGAAGATCCACTGTACCATTTCCTGAAAAAAATGGGGAATAAGTTAATGAGCCCTAATAAACTGCAAAATGGATAAAGATGTCAACTAAAAAAGAGCAAAAGTCTTAAAGGAAGAGTAGAAAGAAGTATTATGAAGGGTGATAATAAAAACTGATTAATTTGTTAATTGCAAATACAAAGGAGAAAAGTAATAAAGAATGCCAACTCAATTAGAAAATAGGACAATGAGAGGGAAAAACAGTGACTGATAGAGAAAGAAAGACAAAGAAAATAGAAATAAAAAATACAATTAAATGCATTCTAGTAAAATAGCACATTTTAAAACAAGATTCAGAAGAGATGTAAAGTCAGTGGGATTATTCCCAGATGTCTTCAGGAGCAGAAGTTCCTAAGCACAGTAAATAGTCAGGATTGTAAATAAGTAAAAAACTTTCTTGAGTAGCTATCTGGATTCTGATAGCTACCTGGGTCTACCCATGTAATTTTCTTGGCAAGAGTACGGGCGTCGTTTGCTATTCTTCCAGGGTATTTTCTTGTTTCCAAGTGTAGCCTACAATCTTGGGATTTTCTGGTAGTCTTTTATCCAAATTCTTAGTGGGAACAACCTTACTTGGTCTTTTTTGAGATCAGCCAAGGTCTGCTAGGCACTACAACTACTGGGTCAGGATGCAAATAAATGGTAGCTTGTAAACATTTCTGTTGGGGGGGGGTGTATTCATAATGTGTACATAATAACTATGCATAACCTTGCATTGTTTGAGAAGAGAAGTGTACAAATGCCCCCACCCCCAATACTGTAACATAGCATTTTTAATCCTAATTAACTATAGAAGTCAGCTCTGCCCAGGTGACAGCTGAGAGTCAGTGATGTGGGACAGTTTCTGGAAAGCACCACAAATCTCATTGTGAAGCATTTTATGTTGCTCTTAAATTAGAATATGGGCATGTGGATTTCAAAATATAGCTTCAATTCAGATGATTGCTCCCATCAATGAGTCATTCTTCAGTCACAAATGAAAAGAGAAAGAGTTAAAGAAAGAAGCTTGAAGTTAAGAATTTTACTTTTGTGCTGTTCTTTTTTAAAATTTCTTTTATGTCCTTCTTTATTTCACAAGTAGCTGCTGTTTAATCTAGACAATTGACTTTGGTAAGGGCAAAAAGCAAAGAGCATATTTTGGTTGCCAAATTTGACTTCCTATTGTCTCCAGCAATGAATCTCCATTTCTTCTTCTTGAGATTCATATACCCAGAGTATAGTTTTGAAGTTCTATTAAATTGGTTTTCAGCCAGCTTTTCATTCACATTAGCTCAAAATGTATTCATGGTTTGATTCAATGTAATTTAATTTTTAATTCATAATTACATCTTTAAATATTATATCCCGCTCAGAGTCTTAATTGTGGGAATGAACCAAGAATCTTGATAACACAGTGCAGTATATGTATATACACATAAACTGGTGAATCTATTGGAAAAAATAGAGAAAAAATCTCTTCTCTATTTTTAATAGAAAAACGGTTGTACCTGGAACTGATCAAGAAGCCACAGTTCTTCTGATAAAGTTGCAATTCTGGCACTGAAACAGGAAGCCCAATGCATATTGATTTGTATGATGCTAAAGTAACATTTCCAAAATGCACTGTTTCTATCATGTTGGCACACCTGAACTTGTGGTTCTGTTGCCATTAGTCAAGCTGTGATTGGAATCATAAAACACAGGGGGATGTTCTGCTGACATAGTTCCTACATCAATTGGTGGCTGATAAAAAAAAATATTAGATCCCTGAGAAGAGAAAAATATGAAGGCAGCACCTTTTCCATTTTCAAGACTGGGAATAGATTCAGCCTTAAAGGGGAGGACAAACTGGATGTGCAATCAATATAATATCTGCTCAACAAGTCCCATGAGAGTTTTATTTCCTCTTCCATAAATGGAACTGATCAATTAATCCAGCATTTTCTGCTGGTCTAGCATACGTTTTTCATCGGACATCTATATTTCTACTCTTCTGAAACTCAGAATTATTTCCCAAGGTCAAGAAAAGCTATATCTTATTTTCTTGAAGAGGTAACAGAAGACAATATTGTATTAGATGTCATTCTCTGCTTAGGAGGCTGTACTGTACTGTACGGTACAAGCTATTCTGTCTAATCCGGTTTCAAAAATGTCCACCAGCAGCTTGTGGTGAGACAGGAGACCCAGCAGAGCATACAGCTCATTCTGTTACTGTCTTTCCCTGTACAAAGAGACTTATTAAATTAAATAAAATTGTTTTTTGTTTATATTAATGCAAATCAGTGTTTGTGTGGGTGATATCTTTAATACTGTTTGGCTGTCCAGACTTAGGAAGAGAATATTCTTATGGGGAAAAAGACAGAACAGGATAATCATTGTTGAAGAACCTGAATCAGTGTTATTTCTCCTCTTTTAAAGCAAGGGCTAATAGACTCTCCCTTGCTAATAAGCACTTTATTTGAAATAAACCTAGGCTTGGGACTTGGGGGCTTGATTTCAAGCTCCTCCCTGGAATACTCAACTGAAATAGAATCTGTCTCCTGTAATGAATAGCATACAGGTTTACTACCAATACTAATCAACAGCTTAATAGAAAACCCTTTTAACACTGACACAGTATGAACAACCCAAGCTCTCCATGCTTTGTACTGGTTTCTCCTTGTTCTCTTGACAGTCATAGCAAGGCTGGTTTTTGGCTCTGGTTTTCTCCAGTTCTTCTGGCCAGGGTCTGCTGACTCTGCCAGCTTCTTTCACTTTAAATCCATTTAGTGACAACTAAAACACTCATTCCCTTGTATTCATCCCTGTTCATTAGAGAGGGGAATCCTTGTTGTGCAAACTTGCTGCCAGGAGAAATACCTTTGTTTCTTTCTTTCCACCTCTTTGCTGCCTCCCAAATCACTTCTCTTTTTCTTCTGCTTCCTGGAAGGAAAAGGCCTGTTTGCTTCTCTCAATGTTTCCCTTTAAATTTGTTTATTATTTCAATTTCACAACTTCCTTTTTTCCATTTAATTTGATACTTCTAAGCTACATTTTAAAACACCTCGTTGCAGTATTAGCCAATTGCTCTTTTGGCTTAAATTGCTATCTAACACATTTGTTCTCTTCACACTGTTCTGTATACATATAGTGCTCACCCTTCTGGGATTCTCTTTACTTATATTTTGCTTTACCTACCTTTTTCTCCAAGGGGATGGGAGGAGTATTTTCTGTTTTATTTTGAAACCGGCAAAAAATATATATTTTTCTTTGACCTCAGCTTCCTTTTAAACTTAATTAGAATATTTCATTCTTCCAATTATTCTGATAATCGATATTTGACTGCTTTGCAGAAATTAGATTCCTGGTCATGTATGTAACTCTCCCCCTTCTGGCCTTTACCATGAAAGGTAAAGCTCATGGAAGTTGGATAGCAGAAGTCAAGAAGATTGGCATGATGACAAGAGCAGGAACAGTGCAAACTGTTACAGATAGTTTGCATATCTATCCTTGATATCTAGGCTAGATTTTGTTCAGGTTTGTCTGTGCCCATTTCAAATAAGATTAGGAATGCCTTTCTTCTCACAAATGGTGAAGAACAGCAGATAAATAATTTTTAAAGTTTTTAAATGATGAGAGAACTGATAAAACACCAGGCACTGAGATGAATAGCTTTCTGAATATGGTCACATTTGCTTATGTAGCTATCAACAGAGAAACCTATTAGCAATTTAAAACAGGCTGTTGAAAAGAGATCAGAATCGTTTTCATGGCAACTTCTTTAATTTTTTACAAAATAGATACAGGGTCTTCTTGTCTTATTTAATACTTCATTGTCTTTCTCTAAGCCTTCCCAGCATATAAATTCCAAAACATGAATTTACAATGTTAAAAGAAATGTAAAACCTTAAAATATAATGCAAGTAAAATGCATGAGGTAGATAGGCAGTTAGGAAGGAAGGAAGGAAGGAAGGAGATGAAGAAAAAGAAAGAGAAAAGAAAAAAAGAAAGAAAAAGAGTCACCTTCATACAGTATCTATTCTCAGTAATAATTTAAAGCAGGCAGGTTCCAGCTAGTGGTATAAGAATCCACATATAATCTTTGCTGATTTATAACATTTTAATGATTGTTTTATTCACATTACAGTTAAAATTAAACCAAGCTAGTGGACAGAAACAATACTATTGGATCATGCAGATGTAGAACTGATATTGTGGTACTGATAAGATGTTCCCTTCCTTTTTTAAAAAAAAATGTTGTATTATAGAAAATAAAATACAAAACAGTAAAACAAACATGAAACAAAATGAAAACGTACATTCAAACTTAACAACAGCAAAGAAAAAAATAATGTACAAAAAAGGAGGAAAAAGTGGTCAGTTAAACTTAACATATAGGATCCAACCTGGGTGGGTGCTAAAAGAAAAGAAAAAGCAATACATTCTCCTCCCCTTTTACATACATACACTACACTAATCTTCAAATCCCTTTGTTAATCATGTTATTATATTTAGCACGTAGAAAGTCCACAAATAGTTCCCAGTCTCTTATTAGCTGTCTATTCATTATCCCTAATCAAAACAGTTAATTTTGCCATCTCTGCTAATTCGGTCAATTTCAAAATCCATTCTTCAACAATTGGCATCTCTCTTTCTTTCTGATGTTTGGCAAGTACAATCCTTGCAGCCATCACCATGTGAAGGAGGAGTAGCACCCCAAATTGTTTTTCAATTGACTTGTCCATCATACCTAAAAGAAAAGCTTCAGGTTTCATTAATATTTGTATCTCAAATATTTTTGCATTGCCATTGTTATGTTTATCCAATATGTTTTTGCATATTAGCAAGACCACCACACATGATAATAAGAACTTGGATTTTCACCACTTATTAGAAATCCCTTTATACACTTTCGCTAGTCTATCTGGGGTCAAGTACCAAAGATACATCATTTAATAAAAAGTTTTCTTTCAAACTATAATTTAATGTAAATGTTTCCCTTCTTCATTACTTGCAAACAGCATGGAGTGTGGTAAACATAACACAACTGTTAACTTCAGCAAGAAAGAAACACTCTTCCAGTGTTATCAACAACTGGAAGCAGCTGATCTAAAGATCTGTGGTTCATTTGCATATTTTGAGCACCAGACATTGTCCTTTTTGAGGTCCTGAGCAGCATCTGATATTAAGTCCTATAAGTATCAAACTCTCTCCTAAGCTATGCTAACTTCTAATTTTCTTCCAGTATGCAGCTTTCCCTTATCAATTCAAGAACAGTGATTTATTCTGTCAGTGAAACAACCTGAGGCCATAAATCTCATCAGGGTTGCAACCTTATCTGTCAGCTTCAAGTATGACAGACAACACTTGCAATCCCCAGTGGAACTCTTTCAGCCTCCCACTTACTTCAGAGAAACTCTGTGGCACTTTCTGAAGGGAAGGAAAAGAAATGGAAGGGAAGGAAAGTAAAGGAAAATTGTCCCTTTCAACTTTTTATCCATATATTTAATCTCTTGTTCTTTAAAAAAACCCTCAAATGATATGGCCAATATGAAAATTTTAAATATGTTAGCTTATTTGATGTTTTGTTGATCATTTTTCTAATGTTTTGGTATTATAAATTGCTTTTTTGTACACTTTGAGCCTTTAAAAACTTTAAAACCATTTTAAAAAGTTGTGTGTGTCTGTGTATGTATAGGAAAGATATGTGCCCATATTGCTTCCTTTACATGATGGTGGTTATATGCAAAGACCTAACTATTATGAAAGAATGATAGTGTACATATTGTATCAGTATAATTAAGAAATACAATGACTTGTTATTTGTTTGTGCCTGTACTATTAAAATAATGCTAGTCTGCAGTCACATCCTCCAGGATCTCACTGTTTTGCATGACATGCTGATCTTATCAGAAATCAGAATGTTACACTCTTTATGGGAGTGAACAGATCATTAGAAAATGATTTGAATACAATTCTTAAGTCAACAGATTTTCAACAGATGTTATTCTATGGGGGTGTAGCTAGCTAGATAAAAATACATATAGGAAACAAAGTAGAATAGGGCATTCAGTATCTCTAAAACATTTCCTATTTAGGGTTGAGGTCATCTTCAGTCTTGGAGCTGTTGCATTAAATGCATTTAAAATGGATTCTTAGAAATTCTTTTCTTAAATTCTGTAAGAGAGTAAAAGTTTTAGGTGCTTAGAGTAGATAATTCAAAAATAAGTGAGCTGACATGTCTATGGAATTCCAAGAAGTTTCTTCAGTTCTGATTAAATGGTGGAGGATGAAAGGATTGATATTCCATTATATTCCAATAATGTCTTTCCTATACACTACATGTCATAAAACAAACCAAAGAGTATAGTTATTAAAGGGAAAATATTTGATACAAATACAGTAATCAAAAGCAGTTTTAAAGTTAATAAATATTTTGATGTAATCAGCAGCAAATGAGAGTGAGTTAGAACTTAATATTGTTTTACATGATTTTAAAAATAATTGTTTATTTGTTTTTCTCTTTTTACAAGTTCATGTTCATTTATTTTAGGAATAATGACACATACTGTAGTGGTGACACAAATATAAATATTAATATTTAGAGAGTTGTGATTTTCAATTATTTCTGAAGCTGATGTGAGTCTAGCTTTATATATTCAATTAATTATTTAATCAGTGAAAAATTAATTTTAAATTGTATAATTTCAGTTCACTGTTTATTTGCTGAGATTTTATTTTCTAGCCACTATGTCTTTTTCCACTTTCTTTCTTTTTCTTATGTAGTAACTTTTTTTTTCTTCCTTAAATCTGTCTCTCTCTTTCTCTCTCTTTGACTATATGTGTGTGTGCCTCCAAACCTGAAAACAGCTTTAAGCCTCCTGCAGTCACCTCCAACAGTGCTGACTTGAAATTCTGGTAATAAGGACCATAGAAAGTATAACTATCATTACTCAGCTGTTGCAAATCCTACTGTTGAAAAACATTTCTCATCCCCAAACCATAGAAGAGAAATAAAATCCAAAACTAGCATCCCCACAACCATATCCTTCCTTTGTGTGTTTGCTCACATCTGCAGCACTGACTGAAGAGTCATGAAGTGCCATTCCCCTGAAGGACCTGACAGGCAGGCAAAGCCCAGGCTCTCAGAAGTAGAATGAAACAGGAGATCCCTTCAAGGGGAAATGGACTGCAAACAAACTCTGTGGCTTCATAGAACCTCAAAAGTGTTGCAAAAAGAAATACAAGGTATACAGGAGTTTCTACCCTACTCTTCCGACAAGCCTTTCCTGACTGAGGGGTTTTTAAAGGGTTTTTAAAGTTTTAAAGTAATTTGTTACA
>JANHFL010009544.1:43952-59766 GCA_032468155.1 Oxyrhabdium leporinum | reverse complement strand
GAAATTCCAAGTTTCAAGAGTTCTTTCTTGAGTTAGAAGGAGGGGGGGGGGCTGACACATTCTCTCCATCTTTTGGAAAGATATAGAACAGAAATTTGTCTGAAGTGTTTCTGAGAAAATAGAAAAAATTTCCCCTAGGGCAAAAGAAATATTTTCTTTATTGTGTATTACCTGCAAATAATCTGTTTAGGCCATAAATAATGAATCTGTCTTCTTTCCCTATTAAAATGAATTGAGAGTTTAGTGATTACAAGATATAGCAGAAGTTTGTTTTTCTTTGTTGTCAGAGAGAAGATATATGTCTGGGGGGGGGGAATTGCAGTACAGTGCTGTCAATCCCAGGAGCCTTTGTAGAAAGATCAAATTGCACAATTGTATTTTGGCTTCTAGCCCCTTTTTCCCTGCATAAACACTCATATCAGAATTCTAGTTCATACTTCATTCTCTGAATGTTGTACATGCTGAACTGAAGAGAAAATGGGAATAAAAGAATAGTGGAAAAATAGCCAACAGGGGAACTGATGGAAGATGCAGAGTTATTTGCTGGTTTAGTGGATAAAATACGGATTTTGTTGATCAGCATTGTAAACCAAAGCTGGAGGCAAAGATTGCTTAACACATAATTATGGGAGCAGGATGGCATTAGAAATTGCAAAGAATAACTGCATTTAGGAATCATGTGGAACTTTTTTTCCAGAAATTTTTGTGATTGTCTGTCTATGGAGATTCTCAGGCATCCAGGTCATGGTTGTCCCAAAGGTGCTTTTTGAAGAGGCAACTGGACTTTCTGGTTTTTCTTTGAAGAGGTTTCGCTTCTCATCCAAGAAAATTCTTCAGCTTTTGTAATTGTCTGATATTTGATCCCCTCAAACATTGCAACACTTGTATATGCGATAAGGAGACTGGGAAATTGTACTTATATTGCCATTGTTTGGGGTTGGGGGAAGGAGGAGAGATTGTGGAACCTCAGTTAATGAATGGCAGGTATTGGCCTAACACTATAGCTGAACATAGCACTAAGCCTTGACCATTTGCTAGTTAGTCATCTGGAGACTCAGCTTATTTTTCCATAAATGTGAGCTTATAAAAAAAAACCACTTGTGTATTTTCTTGAAAATTATGGGGAAAATGAATGTAAATTGTGAATAAATGACAAGAACCTGCCTGATTTCAGTTGAGAGATAGACTCAACTGCCTTCAATCAAGGGATAGACTTAGTAGGTTGCCCACATATATATATTCCCCATGACTCTTCTATGGAAAGAAGGGGTTGTGCTCCTTGTTAGATCCATGACTATTTGGTTTTCCCAAGTGCCAAAAAAGAGACCACAAAACATGCTGCAAATTCTGTTTTTTGCCTTCTTGCTCTGCCATATCTGCATTTTTCAATTTTCCAATTTATTTATTTTTATTTTTATTTTAGTTATAGAAGGTTTTGTACTGCCTGACAGTCCTCTTGGATGGTTTTGATCTATTCTCTGTGCAAAAAGGAGGCTGTCAAATATCTCTAGGTTTTATTGCTGGCATTATCATAAGCAGTGTCCTTTACCTATTATCAGGTCACCAGGATGCTTTCTCTGTCATGTCATTTCACAGCCAGAGTTGACAGCTCAGCATCCATGAAGAGATGTCAACTTGAGAATTAAAATATCCAGCATCTGTGAAGAAAGGCTTCTGGAAATCAGTCAGTTCAGAGGTTCTTTCTGGAATTTCATGATTGTGGAAAAAGGAATTCTTCTGTCTGGAGCCTCATGTTGGACTACATTTTTCACCATCTCCAACCACCCAACAGCAATGATGACAAGTGTATTAAATAGTTTTGGAAGATAACCTTTGCTCATACAATCATTTATTATAATCCCTCATTCAACTACTAAACTAAAAGTCTGATTTATTTATTATTATTTTGCCCATATATTCTTCTGAAATAATTCTTACAATTATGCATTGCCCTATAATCAGATTGTTTCCTTAATTCATATTTAGTTAATTCTGTTTATACAACTTGTTAATGCTTTATTGAATTCTATCCACCTTCCCAGATTAGCAGTCCATCATCATACCCTACATGGGTAACATACTGGTAAATGATTAATTTCTAGTTTAGCATGTATTAGAAATCTGCATCCACTATAGTAAAAAACAATAGTGGAAAATCAGAGAATATTCAATTCACAGGACACTTTTTTATAATAAAAATAAATACTTTGAAGAAACAAACCATGGTAGGAGGTCTCATTTTTCCCTGAGTCTAAATGTAGTAGGCTTGCACAAGACAGCCATTTTTCATATTTAAATGCTTCATATCATTTATTTCTATTTCTTTATCTCATGCTGTGATCACAGAAGACTCTTGAAAGTTCACAATAATAAATATAATAAAAACAACAGTCTTACAAAACCATTAAAACATTCCAAAGCAATATCCCCAAATTCCTCCCGAAAAACCCTGTTATCATTTTTTTTGTGGAAGGGGTGGGGAACCCTAGAAACAGTATGAAAGATCCTCTTTGTTATATGGTGGGCAGTGCATTGCATTGCTTTATAAAGATGCTTTGAAGATGTGCTTCACTTGATGCAACGTCAAAGCAAAATTTTCTTGAAAAGCATGGTGGCATGTACCCTATCATTAAATATCAGTTATGGACCCATGCTCTATTCATTAGACCCAATTCACAGAGAAGTCTTTACAGCACTGACAGAGAAATCCCTCGCAAAGTCAGTATGGGCTCAGTTTCCCAGTTTTCCCTTTAAATTCTTTCTTCGGAAAAGAGATGGACATAACCTGAAGCTTTCCCTCCCAGCTAGGCTGTCTTCCTCTTGCAAGGTTTTGCTAGTTATATTCTCGCTTATGAAAAACTAAAGCTTCATGATATCAGGGCAATGTCTAAAAGCAGTTTTTGCATCTTGTGGTAGAACTGAACTATTTCTGGATGTATCCTTTATTAGAGCTCAGTCATCTGCAAAACTTCCAAAAATACAATGTGATGCAATCTTCTGCAGTAAGATTCTTTTTTTTCTTTTAAAGAGGCGTATTTGACAATATCAAAAATCACACCAATGAAAAGAAAACTATCATTTTTTTCACATTTTTTCTATTAATAATCATATCATTTTATGTTTGTCAGCCTTTCTAAACCTTTCTAATGGCGTTTGCCTATGATTCTGGAACAGAAAAGTCTTTAGGATTCTTAGCAAGAAAAACATTCATATGTAATGGTCTGAGGTTTCTCTCATTTCTAAACATTCTTTTTTTATTATTGGACTTGTAGCTATGCAAATAAACATTTTTGTCTTCTATTAGTTGTACTAAAAAAAAAGAGAAAGTGACACAACTCCTTTGTATAAGGACTCTTTGATACTAAAAAGCTACTCTCATAATCATTTTAAGGCATGCCCCAGGAATATTGATTCCCATTGTCTTCCTGTCAACCTGGAGTCCATTTTGAGCGTTCAATATGTTACACAGAATATGCCATTTGACATCCAATCACTATTGCATGTTTAAGATGATTGATTGTAACTAAATATGAGTCATGGATGCCATAGTTTCAAAGTCAGAGGATTGGGACCAACAACAAACAGCCAGCTCCAGCAGTATCAGATGAACTGCTGTCTAAACAGGCAGAGAAGATGGAGCAGGCCAACAAACAATAGACACAGCAGCCATTGCTCTCTGAAGATGAAGGTGCAAAATTACTACCCACTCCCAATGCAAGAGTTTAGCAGGCTGCAAAGAGTAGAGCCAAGGGGCTCTGTTAGAATGTTCATGCAGAAGGAATCTCACCCTTCTACACCAGGGCCACTGCTCCAATGATGGCAGCTGCTCTTTCACCCTCACTCCATGGGCCTTGACTCATGGACCTGGTAACTATCACTTTGAACCTGGCGAGGTTGATGAAGCTGCTACAAACACTGATTCTTGGATTCTGCCTGACTATTCTCTTGCGTGCTGCTTTGATTTGGAACTCTTTTAAGCCAAACTTGATAAAGTTTGGCAGGAACTTGTCTCTATACTGCAAATGCATGTGTTTGCAAGCCTTGTTTCATAAAAAGAACATAACCACCCCTTTGTATAGTTCTGTGTGCTTTGCCTGGGACAGGACAACATGTGATAGTGGATTTTGCAACAAGCTTACTGCATGGTTGAGAGTACTAAGTAGAAAATATATGAAAGCACAGGCAGGAGGCCAAAGCTACTAGAAAATAAATTTGAAACACTCTCTGAATATAGACTATATATATATATACTTCTATTATCATATCCCATTGTTATTTCATAAATAAAAGGAGAAACATGCTTATACCATCTCAATCCCCACCGTTCCATACTCTGAATAATTGATTCTATCTGTTGTCTTAATTTATTATGCAATTTCCTGTCAGCACTGATTGAAAAAATGAGATGATTTCTGTTATTTTGCTTAAAAGAGCAAAATTAATTGTTGTATGATAGTTTATTAATACATATACAGGTTTATGCAAATATACCTCAGCAATGTCAGGCTGTGAAATATGAAGCTATCCTTCATTCAAAGCTTGATTTAAACAGCCCTAGGAATAAACAAGAGATGCCTTGAAGTAGCCTACTAATAATATTTGGATAGCTGACTGAGTAGGCAGCAGGGTCTCCTAGTCACAAAGTATCCTAATATGGGAAATGTCTTTATTTCTTTTTCAGTCAATACGATGCTGAAATGAAATGTGAAATGAAATGAAGTGAAATAGTGATCACACATTACTGTGATCATATCACTGATCACATATGGTCAGTGATCTATCAGAGACAGATACTGGCAAATAATTAAACTATTACTTAGGTATTTCCATCTAACATAAATGGAAAATTTGCTTTATTAGGTATTCTTTAGGATTACCTAAAGAATCCCGAGTTATCTTCTTTCCTGTCAAATGTTCTTGATTAATCAATTAACCAATACAAATGTTAGCTTTATGTGATCTCTTCAGGGAAACACAGATTCACAAACATATAAGAAAAAGACTTCAATATTCAGTTCACATTAGGATTTATTTGGATGCTATTCAAATAAAAATACAAACATTTAATTAACAGTAAATCAAAAGAGCCTTCAAAATGAAACTCTTTTTTAAAATCAGCTACATTCTAAATAATTAATCAGTTGAAAGTTCAATATCTAAGAGCAATTAAAAACAAATGCATCCAAAGTCCATTTAACAATTTCTATTGATGAAGCCAATGGGAGGGAACTCTATAAATGCAGAATTAGTGTTGAAAAATCCTCTCTCATTTCCACACAGGTACTAATGTAACAGAGTTACAACAGGTTCTGTCTGAACAGAAATAATATGCTCTGGTTCAGAGTTTTTCAAAGTTGGCAATTCTCAGAATTCCCCAGCTAGCATGTTGAAGTCCACACATCCTGAAGCTGCCAAATTTGAAAACACTTATCTAGATGAAGAAGTAAAATAAATGAAGCCCTTAATTCTTAATGTATTTATATAGTGGACTTCAAAGTATCTGCTTCTATGGGTTGAAAAGATGCTATGGAAGAAAAACAATCGTTACCTGACATGAAGAAGACTGAGCTGGAAATGGATTTACAAATGGCGGGTTACAAAAATAGCAATAGCAATAGACTTATGGTATATACCACTTTATAGTGTTTTACAGCCTTCTCTAAGCAGTTTGACAGAGTCAGCATATTTCCCCCAACAAACTTGGGTCCTCATTTTACCCACCTCGGAAGGATGGAAGGCTGAGTCAACCTTGAGTCTGGTGGGATTTGAACTGCCAAAAAGTGACATGGAAAAAGATATTACACTGGATATACAAAAGAAACCAGCTGATCTTTAAATAATTAAAAGGGACATACAAATAAGAAAGCAAGAGAGAGATCTAAATAATTTTTCTATGATGGGTTTACAAAGAAGCTTGTTAAAGTTTTGAATAATATTGTGAAAAGCGGCAAAAAGAAAGAAAGTTCTACACACAACAATATTTGAAGGCACTATAAACCAAAACTATTAGAAGTAAAAGGAAGGCATATAAAGTTAATTTATTTGATCAAGGATAAAATAGATATGTTATTTCTGGTAACCCTTGACTGTCTTTTGCTGACCTAAGGACTGAAATGACAAGATTTTATAGATTGTTTATATTGTAGATAACTGCCTCGCCCAAAAATATCTGCCCATCAGATACAGTAGATATACTGCAGGCCCTCCCTGAAATCTTGCCATCTAGTGGCAGATCTTAAAAGTGTGCCTTTTCCATTGCTGCCCCTACCTTGTGGAACATCTTTCCACTGGCAATTCAACAAGCCCCAGCTACACTTCTAGACTTTTGGAAGGCCATTAACACCTACTTTTTACTCAGGCACTGGGATAGGATTGTATATAAGTAAATGGCATGGAAGGAGGGCAACCGAGCCTGCTATGAGACATCTCAAAGGGGCAATTAAGGCACAAGGTTTGCTTTACTGTTTTTATTATTTTATGATTGTTTTATTTATAGGTTTTATTGTTGTGAGCTACCCAGAATTGCTTACAATATTTATAAAATATAAATCTTTTAAACAAAGGGGGGGGAAACTAGGACAGGGGAAGAAAAGATCATTGATTGCATGATTTTAAGAGATGGTGATAAGTTATTAAAACTGTTTATACTTGTAATAAAGAACGAAGTCACTTCTTTATTTATTTTCTTTTATTATTCTCTTTATACTTTTCCCTTTTTCTTCTCTGCATCTTTTCTTTTTTTCTTTTTACAAAGTTTGCATTAGTTTTTATTATTGAAAATTGGAATCTTTAATAAAATTGTTATATAGCACAATGTCTTGAAAAGTGCCAAGGGAAGAGACAGGAATGTGCCAAGGTTGAAAACATACATTTCGAGAGAAAGAATGCATAAAGCGCAAAGCCAGATACCAAAAGTCACTTCTAACAACAAAAGACAGTCCCTGCCCAGTTTAAATCCTCCCTCTGCCAAGTTTACACCACTGAAGCTTTCCTTGTGCAGCTGTGGTCAGTAATGAGATGCCAGGCTTGCTTGCCACTTGTTCATTAGGTGCTTATTTTGTGGGGTTGCAGGACTCTCGGGCCAAGGGAGTTTTCCCTGCTTCTTGGAACTCTTGTTGAATCTGAAAGGATCAGTACTGACTGAGGAGGGACCTGAAAGGATGTCAGTGCTTGATTCAGCAGCTGCTGAATCAGTGGGCACAGCACCCAGTGGGACATGATCCACCCATGACTTGGAGCTTGGCTCAGAGGCCATGCCAAAGCTGGCAACTTCAGCAAAGCCTTTTGAGGGACAGTAAATTCACTAATCTCACTTCTGATGCTTTAATTCGAAAAGCCATCTGGTGAGTCTCTCTTCATTTTTGAAAACAAAAAATTCATTACGAGTTTAAGAGCTTAAAGAATTTGAAATAAATGGCAAAAAGCTAAATAAGATTTAGAACCAAGGAAGTTATAAATAACCTAGGGGTCAAGACAAATTTAGAATACTGAAACTTTTATTGTAAGATTTTGGAACTGACTATATAAAATAAACAGCTTTTTAAGGGAACAGAACTATCTTGTCTACTCTAAGTCATAATGGAAGTTATAGACTTTATTATTTTAATTGGACACTAGAGTAAACTAAAAAAATGCAAGCAAAAAGAAACAAAAAAAACTGCTTTTGGTTTTTATTAGGATTGGTATTTATAATATAATGCAGAACACTATAATATTAAAGTAGATCTTTGAAAAATTGTGTCAGAAATTAGTAGGTACAATATCAAAAATATTGTGTGGATAAATTATATCTAAAGGATGTTAATGAAGGGATGACATGTGTGAAACAAATCTTGCTTGATGCAAAGTAGTAGAATCGGATGTACTGGTTTAAAAAATAGTGTGGATTACTAAACAGAAACCATTTAACTGCCTGGCCAAAATAATTACTTGTATAAGGACTCTTGCTTGGATTTACAAAAGAAACTGACTGAAGATTTAAAAATTAAGAGAACTGATCTGGATAATATTTTTTTTACTGAAAGTAGAAAAGAGACTTATTAAAGCCTCAAAGAAGTCTTTGCAATGGGACAAAGAAGAATTTAAGAGATCAACTCCTACGGCAATATCTGAATAAATTAAAGATTAAGATTTTCATAAGTAAAAGGAAGGAATATAAAGTTGATTTATTTGATCAACATTAAAATAAAACATGGTTTTTTGACATTCTGGTAACCTTTTGTAGACTTTTTGCTGGATTTGCTTATCGGTTATGGAAATAATGTTTATTTGTTTATTTGTTTGTAACCTTATGGGATGAAGAGTTACCAAACTTGTTTATTTCTGTTGTGGTAAAGATTGGAAGTCACTTCTTTATATATTTCTTTCCTTTAAATCACTCTTTTTTCTTTGTACTTTTTACACTTTCTTTACTTTCCCCTCTATTTTTGACTTTACTTTGTATTATTTTGCATTAAAATCTTTTGTTTATTTATTTATTTAGAAAATGTATATGGCCGCCCACTCACTTTCAGTGACTCTGAGCAGCTTACAAAAAATAAAAACCCAATATACAATTATAAAAATAATAAACCCTCTCACTCACACACCCCACCCCTGGTGACAGCAATCAGTCAAACAAGCCACTTGATGGGCTTCATCCCATCTGGGTTCCCCAGGCTCATTGACAAAACAAGGTTTTAGGGCTTTGCAAGAGAGGGTCAAGGTGGGGGACAGTCTAATATTTGCAGGGAGGATATTCCAAAGGGAGGGAGCCACCATGGACAATGCCCTCCTTCTAGATCCCGCCAGATGATATCTCCTTAAGAGAGGGGACCCACAATATTCCCTGCTTCCCCATTCTGATGGGTTAGGTGGATGTAACTTGGGAGAGATAGTCCTTCAGATAATCAGTTCATTAAAATCTTCAATAAAAATTATACGTATATGTATAAAATAATTCTGCTATTCTATCACACTAATTGGTTTCTAGATAATATTTTGCTGCAGTGACAGGGAACTTCCAGGCATCTTCATTTTATTCACAAAGATTCAAACAAATCCCCTTCCCTAAAGTTTTCTTTTTGTTGATACATCAAACAAGAAAATACTTGATGTGATGCATGTCAGGATGAGAAACGAAGGGCAATTAAAGAGCTCCAAGACACTCCTCCCATGTAATACAATTTGTGCCCATAATTATAAGAAAAGTGCCTTTTTTAACATCTTCAGCTTCAACTCAAGCAGAACCAGCATTGTTGCAGGTGGGAAAGAAGGGTCAGAGATGTTACACAGGTTTAGTCTATTGATTAATGAAATCATATCAGCCAGACCATATTTCGATTAATATTGTCAGAACCATAGTGACTCTAAATTAATTTTAATGCATCCATAACAGCTAGAGGTTCATTTAAATATAGTGTCCAATATTATAATATCATAAAAGAAGCAGCCGAGACTTGGCTAGGAATATGTAGTTGCCATGGCAACTTCATTAAGGCTTTGCCCTTTAGCAAATTCACTTAGGGGATGGTTCCAATAAAATTGGAGAAGTTCCAAGAAAATTTAGATGATCGCTTCAGCCTTTGGAAACCAGCACTCATCAACAACTGAAAAGCAGCTGTGTGTGATTGTCAAAAGCCAAGCTATACTGACTTCAGGATGTGCCACTGGTTTGCAGATGACCAGTTTAGCTTTGTAAAAATTGTTGCTCAAAAAAAAAATATTCCGGGTAACAATTTTTATTTTAAAGAAGTTTTTTTAAAAAAAATACAAATCATCTAAAATATACCTTCTCTCATCCCACAGAACCACTACCAAAGATCTATGAGCACAACCGACCTTTCTTATGAGCTACCTTTGCCTAAGGCATAATATGGAGATCAGCTGGAAGGCTCTAAGTTGAACAGTGTTTATTCAATTGAAACTTCCTATCTAGGGAAGCAACAGCTTTATAGAATTGTGTATTCTTCATCATATAATAACATACTATATGAAAATAAATTAATAGGTTCAATGGAACACATGTTAAATGGTGAGATGGTTGGATGGATGGGAAGGGGAGAGGAAGAGAAAGGGAGGAGAGGAGAGGAGATGGGATGGATGATTTAGCTCTGGAAATTCTTCTAAGAGGTGCTTTGCAGCATACTGGAGTTCATATGAAACACTTGTCTTTGAATTAATAATGCAAACACATCTTTTTGCATACTTTTACAATGATTTTGTAAGTTAATCCTCAATATGTCCACATACATGTATATTCATAGCCATATCATTTCCCTGGGAAGATATTGAATTGTGAAAAAACTACCAATGTGCATAGATCTGATCTGTTTCTGCTTTGGGTGTGTTTTTTGTGGGGGAGGAATGTTTGAGGAAGTTTTCTCAAAGACATTATTTCACTTATGAATGGAAGGAGAACATTTAACTCTCCAGGAAATATTCACAAAACAAAGTGAACTTAATTGATCCAGGGAATTACACTTAAACAAATCCAGGTGAATTCAACCTTTAGGTCAACTGATTAATAGATTTAGCTAGGGTCTGAGATTTACATGATGTATTTTTCCTCCAACAACAGTCAAACAGGATCAGGATGATAGTTCAAATCAACAGTGAATTCAGAATGGACTAGTGGAATTTCCATTGACTGGAATAGACATATTAAAATATAGACAATAATGAAAAATGAAAAGGTTCAGGGATTCATAAAGTAATGGAATTTAATAAAATGTTTCTAAGTGATCAAAATGTGTCGTCCCCCCCCTCTCTCACACACACCATTTCTGATGTCTTAATTTGGGATCACAGCAAAAACTCATGTGTTTAAAGATCATGGGGTTGCCATGGTATTAACCCAGTGGTTGGAAGCTGTAGCAAAGCATACAGATTAGGAAGTCTAACAAAGCTGAGGGAGATTTGGTTGCCATGTTACAACAGTGTGTGAAATGGCACATTGTTTGTATAGCCTTGTCTTTCTCTTTGCCATATTTAGTTTGTAGAAATGTTGTTTTTTTAAAATAGTCATATTCTCTTCACTAGAAAATCAGGATGAAGAGTATTTATTTGTATTTATTTTGCCTATTTATAAAAGTTTAGAATTTAGCAAGGATTCCCCTTTTCCACCTTTATTTCTTTGCTTACCCCTTAAAAAGGGTAAAATTGATTATTTCCCCATTTAATGTCTTCTGTTGCTACAAAGATTTACCCAGGCTTTTAAAATCCAGTGAATGCTTACCTAAAAGTAAATCCCAAAGGGCGCTGGGCTTATTTTGAAATAAATGATAAGATTGAATTGATGTTAATGCAGTATTCACACTTTTATGTGTGCATGTGCATAAGTACACGTGTGTATCAGTTTTAAAAAACAGAAATGAAATGTTTCTTTTGTAAATGACACAAATGGACCACACTTAGAAATTGTGCTACAAAGAGGCTGAATTTAAAAAATACAAAAAAATAAAATTTATTCAAATATAATAATCAAAATAATTTTTGAGCCATGGTATTGAAAACAAAACATATGGGATATATTAGACTTTCCAAACCATAATAAATAACTGGTTTATACATATCTACAGAAAGGCGGGACGGAGTGTTCATATAAATATACAAGTCTGTATACTTATATATGAACACTCCATCCTGCCTTTCTGTAGATATGTATACAGGTCTGTATACTCCAGGAAAATAAACTATGTGATGCAGCATTGGCTTCTTCTACTACCCACACATTAGAGAATGGAGAATGGTCCTTTTGATTGTGAGAGGAAAGGAAACAAAGAGGAAGGAAGTGTTCTCTCTTTTCTGGGTTGCCAGGCAACAGGCATCATGTAAAGAAAGCTTCCTTCTCCTTCTTTCCCTCCCTCCCTCTCTGGCACTCCTTTGCTTTTAATATGCCTAACATATATATATATATATATATATATATCCTATCTATTCTTGTGTCAAGAAGATTCCCTGGATTTTAAGTTTGCTTAACATTCCCATATCTAGTTGACCAATTCTAAATTAGCTGAATGGATATCTTTGCAAATATCTTAATCTGAACATGATTTCTGTCCTGGAATTATTTACTTGAAATTGGCTGCGACCCTGAATTGAAAGGTTTAACTCAACTTACTCACATTCCTTTGGGTTCCGTTCAAATCTTTTATATGAGAAATCCCTCTATGCTTGTACTGGGATATATATGAAAACAGCAACATTATATTTTTCATGTAGAACATAAATTAAGCATAGATGGGAAAAAACTGTTTTACATATCTGAAGGCTTTTTAATTCAGATTGCATGATGGAAAGAAATTATGGATAACTACTGTTTATATATCTTGGCATCTTATTAATATAGTATAGACTGAGAAATTTCATAATTTGGATCTGATTGCAAGTTTGAGTATTTGCATCTTCTAGGAATATAAATCATTTGTTTGCCTCATCTAAGCTTCTCTTCTTACTGTTGTTTTTGCCCCGTCCCCCTTTACCTCTTTGATTCAGTGAAACATTTTTATTCTATAAATATTATACTATTTTATATATTTGGAAGAGCCAAATATAAAAAAAAACATGATGGCAAGGTTCACACATAACAGTAAAGAAATTAGTGTAGTGTTTTCTACTACTAAATTATGATCAACTCATTCAGCTATAGTTCCTAGTGAGCAGTAGCACACAGAATTAAGCCATTTGGTTAACTAAAACATTGCAGTACTCTAGAAGTTGATTTATCAATCCTTTCCTGAATGTGAAGAAGGACATATTTTATTTCAAACATGGTGCCAAAGGTATTATTGCCACAAACGTATGTTTCTGTCAGCAGTAACCACAAATGACTCATCCAATGTAACTGCAGTTTCATTACATAGATATTTTAATGTTAAACAAGAAGATGGTCATTAAGAAGATTTATTCAAGATTAACAGCTAGGTAGCAGGGACTTTGATAATCACAGCTATGGAACAGTTGATCCAGAACATTAAGAATTACTCTAGGGATAAATCCCCTGCAGGATTTCAAATTCCATGACTGCCTTTTTTCAATCAGATTCCCAATTCCATTGCCGAAATTAATTCATGCATTTCAAATTCAAAGAACACACTATTTGAACTAGTAATATCTGCCTTCCAATAGTGCATACACTTAAATTCCAAGAGGCAGAATGGAATGAGTTTCTTACTTCTGAAGTGATTGCAAAAGGCGAGAAACTGATGAAATCAGAAAATATCAGAAACATCATCATGCCAAGCAGATATGTTCAAAATTCAGTGTTTTGTGTTTCTTTCTCTCTTAGCGATTGTTTAAGGTTATGACGGATCTCCCCGGGGGTACTTATTACTGGATTCTGAAGTTCTGACAGCTGGGCATCCCTCCCTGCAGTCACATGACTGCATTTGGGGCACTCAGCAACCAGCCCACATTTACGGTCATTTGCAGTGTCCCCAGTTTTTATGAGCGCATTTTATGATGCTGGAATTTTTGGCAAAATTAGCCCATAGTGAACAATTTGTTTGCTTAATAACTATGGTGTTCTCTTAACAATCATGGCAGTCACTTTACAACCTCAGTGCTAGCTTAACTACAGCTGCAATAAAGAACATAAAATTGGGTCGGTCACATCAGCCATTTTACAACTGTCATAGCTTATGACCGTAATGGGCAGGTTCCTTTAGGGACATAAGTTGATGACTATATTAAGGCCTTCTATTTCTAGGCACTTAATTAACCAATCATGTGGCAGGGAATTCAACGCTTTCTTTTAATCAATCCAAGCTGCATTCAAGTTGGTTTTCCCTCTCTTATAGTTGTCCAAAAATCCTCTAGTGAATCAGGAGCTAGTGTTTTGTTCCTCTTTGAAAGTTGCAATTTGAAAGCCTGTTGGTAAGCAAGCAATTGGCTTGTAGTTTCCTGATCCTGCCCCTTTTATTGGATCTTATCAGATAGGTTTTGCCAGATATCAATCACTCTTCAGTTTCACCTCCTTGCATCTTGATGTTAACCTACTTGGCAATGAGTGACTGTAGGTCAGTTTGATGCTTCAACCCAAAAACATGCAGTTCTTCATGCGGTGCTGACCGATTCTTGCAAAGCCAATGGCAAAAAAAATTCTCTTCCTGGATTTTGCCAGTTGAAATTCTTTAACTGACAGAGTCCATAAAATATCTTCTCTGCCTGTCCAGGTGGAATGGAACAATGTGATGTGGATGATGTGGTTCCTCAGGTAACTGCTCCCATACCATGTAGGGCTTTAGAGTCATAATCAAATTATATATATAATATTTGCAAAATATAGTCACATTTTGCAAATATAAAAAACATCCCTATTTCCATTTTTTCTTCTGCTTTTACTTTTTAAGTGGTAGAGATAAAAGCTAGGGCAGATATTACCCAATTCAATCCAAAATATTCTGACAGCCATTGAAGTTAGAAGAGCTAACACAAATAATACATACAATTTGTAACAAACTGCATTACTTCCTACTTCATGGCAACCTGAATTATGCAAAGGAAGGAGGAAAATTAATTCTCCCTATCATTTTCCTTGTCAAGGAAAAATCCCTCCTGAATCTATACAATGTGGTAGAGTATGTTTGTTATTGTTGTTTTTATTTGCTTTCCAAAGCTGACTATGAAAAAAGGATCAATCTGTCATCTCCTTTGACATAATTCTTTCTCTCTCCCTCCCTCTCTCTGCAATTTTTTTAAATTTTATTCCCAAAATTAAAATACAAACTCCAAAAGAAAAAGGAGAGAACAAAGCAAAACTAAACAAGACAAGAAAAAAATGCATAAAAACACATGCACATTGTTCCCCCCAGTTGAATACTGATAAACTTATTTCACCAATTATATACCACCCGCCTTGCAAAACAGATCCAAAGTTTATAAACTTCTACAGCTCTGTTTACTAAGCACTATGGAAAGGGAGGGAGCAAAGGAAGCACATGGGATGTTCTCTACTCCATTAGCTACCTCCAATGTGCCATACCCCAATTAGGACCCCAGGCTAATTGGTGTAGCTATGTCTTCAAGGCCTTTCAGAAGGTAAAAAAGATGAGAATAAATCTGACCTTGGGGGCAAAAGAGTTGGAGCCGCAGCATAAAAGTCTCTTTTGGATTCTGCCGGCTGAAATTCCTTGGCTGATGGGATCCACAGCATGCCCCCTTTGCCAGCATGAATGGAGTGGGCTAATCCCACTGGAGCAAGCCAGTTTTTCAGATAGCTTGGACCCATGCCATGAATGACTTTAAAGGTGATAACCAACACTTTAAATTGGACCCAGGAGCAAAGTGGCAGCCAGTGCAACTCATGGAACAGTGATATAAATGGGCCATCCTAAGAAATGCCCCAAGAACTGTCCATGCAACTGCACTCTGCACCAGCTAAAACTTCCAGATACTCTTCAAGTTTAGCCCCATTTAGAGCACATTGCATAGTCAAGTATAAGATGACCAGGGTTTGAGTGATTGAGCTCAGGGACTCCCATTACAGGAAAGGATGCAACTAGCACACAACGTGAAATTTTTCAAAGGCTCTCCTATCCATGACTGCCATCTGCTCATTGAGCAGGAGTTATGAGATTGTCGCTGCAGATTATGCACTGCAGCAGAAGACATATTTTATCACTGAGTTTAGCTGTGAACTTCACCTAGCATCATGTTTTTGACTGAATGATTGTAGCTACCCTGTAACCTGTTCTTTGGGTAACAAACATAATCAATTGAAGACAAGCAAAACAGTGGTGAAATCTAAAATTTTCCATTACTGGTTCTGTGGGCGTGGCTTGATCATGTGACTGGGTGGAAATTGTGTTTATACAACAGTGGAAAAACAAAGAGA
>JANHFL010009544.1:29541-43852 GCA_032468155.1 Oxyrhabdium leporinum | reverse complement strand
AGAGGTGATATTTGCCGGTTCTCCGAACCAATCAAAATTTTCTCTGCCGGTTCACTCGAACCGGTGCGAACCGGCTAGATTTCACCTCTGAAGCAAAACCTATATCTGTATCACAGAATTCAATGTGACACAAGTCTAAAAACTTAAAGAACCAAATGAGACTGAGGATTATGAGAGATGAAATCCAATGATTCTGGAGCCAGAAGGCTATAGGCTGAGAAAGGATGTTATAAGATGATCACATCATGAGCTATAACATAACAACCTCTTAAAGGCTAAAGACATCCTAACTGCTATAACAGAGGAGCAGAATAAAATATTAACATAAAGTTTTAAAACCATGTTAAAACCCCTGGGAGGCCATACATAGGTACCAGCCTGGGGCAGAAAATAGATCTGGACTCTAATTCAATGCAAAACACAAATCCAGTGTAGAATGAGATAATACAAGCTGTTTCTTAATCTCACTTGACAATGAACAGAATGTATAATTTGTCCACTGTCTAATTTAAAATTCTCCATTGAGCTTGGTCTCCAATATGTAATTTAGGATCTCAGTAGCTCAGCTGCACTGTGTACCAAAAAAAAAAGGGGGGGGAGTTAAACCTGCTAGCACTTGCCAAACAAATCCCACATGCTTGTAATGTAATGGTGGGAATGAAAGGGAGAATACTGGATTCAGCAATCAGCAGATCCATCCACAAATCAAAATAACCTTTGCAATCGGTTGCCCCAATTGCAACCCTTTGAATGGATGGCAAGACATGGGGAACAGGAGAGAGCAACAGATATCATAATCACTACAATTATCTCTTATTCTCCTAATGTTTTAGTATGTGTTTCTGCAATTTTCTGTCTCTTGTAAACAACCAGCTGTAGTGATCCAGACAGAGGTGACCAAGGCATGAATTATGGTGTGTAGGGCATCCCAATCCAGGAATGCACACACTGGTGTACAATCTATTTGTGCAAAAACCCTCCAAGTCATAGCTGTCATCTGCTCTTCATGCAGGAGCCTTACATCTAGGAAGATCCCAGTGTTGTGCAGTGATACTGTTGGGGGTGGAGCAATACCTTCCAGAAACAATGATGGACCCAATGACTACAAAATCCAAAGCCACTGAATCTTGCTAGGATCTGAACCTCTTCTTCCCAATCTAGACCCTCACAGTCTTCAGACAGGGAGACAGAACCTCAGCAGCATTGTTTGGTTAGACAGATTTTGAGATAATGTATGGTAATCTGCCATTAAAACATTATCAGTTCTCCTTCACAAGTCATAAAGAGTCATGTCTTTTCCTGGAAATGTATGGTTGTCACTTTGCAGCTGCCACATGTTCCAGGGAAACTATAACCTTGTCTTAAAAAGTGTCAAACAGATGCTACATTTGCTGTCCCTCTGAGCATTCTAGATCATCTTTTCTGGAATAAAATCAAAAACATTGCTCAAGCCATTCTTTCGGGCCTTAGTTAATAGCAGTCGGACGTTTGCACGTGTGTTTATATTTTGTTTTTTGAAACAGTGATGAATTCTGGAAGCCTTCTAGAGGATACTTAACATTCAAAGCAAAATACTTAAAACAGACAGTATATTTTGTTCCATTCTAAATGGAATCTCTTGAAATATGGTTGCTTTATTTTGAGAAATGCTGCAAATAGTTCACACCCGAACAGTTTTGCTCCTAATAGCCATACAGTATTTTGTCCTCTTTGGACTATTGAAGCATAGGAAAGGAAGCTGAGAGTTTTCCTCCTAAATTTTGTTTAGTTCTGTAAACCTGAAGAACCCCTTATTAATATCTCCCTTTTATTTCTCGCTGGCTTTATTTTGATTCCATTTCAGACAGAACCTAAAACTTGAGTTTGCTGATACAGGCAATTCTGCACCCTGAAGTCATTATACACAACATTACTATGTAAACAAGTAATACGAGCGTTGAAAAATGGTAACATTAATTTGGTAGATTGTATGGCTGCTTCCTATAGTGCTAAATAAATCCTTTGGGGGGTTTTTTTCATTACCCACAGTTTATTTTTTAAAGACTACAATCAACAGAATTCCACATTAGAACAAAAGATTGCTGTGGTCTTTTGCCCATTTCCAATTTGCAGACTGTCAACACCTGATTGTCCGAAGGGCGCTAAATCCAGCAATGGTAAGATGCTAAAATGATTCTTGAAAATTCTTATTAGCAAAAGATTTGTTCCAACTTTGGCACTGGATATCTTTTTAGAAAAAAATTGTCAGTATAAAATATTACAGTTTTCCCGTTATTCTTCCATATTATTGTCTATGGAGATTCTCAGTCATCTAGGTCATGGTTGTCCCAAAGGTGCTTTTTTAAGAGGCAACTGGACTTTCCGGGTTTTTTTTTTAAAAAAGAAAAAGTCCAATTGCATCTTGAAAAAGCACCTTTGGGACTTACATCTTATTCTAAACTTTGTTAAAGCCAAACTCACTGGTATTCATTGATGGCACTCAAAGCAAGATTGGGTAGACCCTCCGGATGTTGGTACATTACATTTCTCATCATCTTTAGCCATTAGCCATGCTAGTTTAGGCTGATAAAATATGGAGTCGAACAGCATCTGGTGGGCCATAGTTTACTACTTCTACCTTAGATACACTTATCACAGGCTGGTGAAAAGGCTGTCCCCTTGTCTCTTGCACTGTTAGCAAGCCAACAAAAACTCAATTCTGGGCCAACATCTAAGAAAACAGAATGCATGGTAAATATGTCAGGAATACATTTGGAGCCTTGACTTGCATTGCACATACTATGTGATCAAGCTAATTTTCTAAATAAGAATCAAATAGTCTGTGCGGCTTTCTAAAATTTATTTTAGTGAAGCAGAAATACTATTAAGCATTCTGAAAATACGATTTTAAAAGTATTCATATATTCCTTCTGGTTAGTTAATTAGTCAGTTAGAAACAAGAGTAGTTAATCACATTATAAATGTTCACTTCATTGTCACCTCAGATTTGAAAATCAATTCATCAATAATTCTGTCATCCATATTTTATGCTGCTTGCCTCTAATAAAGTTTATAGTTATCTTCTTTGCTGCCCTTAGTTTGTATGATATAGCAGAATATTACTTTTTCTGACATCAAGAACCAAATGTATTGTTGTCTTTCTTAAAGAGTTCAGGGTGGCAACCATTGTTTTTTATTTCTGCTTTTTATCTCACAACAAGCTCGTATAGTATGTAACTTAAACTGCATATGGTGCTTAGCTCCTAGTTACAAAATAAGACAGAGTTGGGTTGAGGCAAGAGCGTTTGAGACAGCAAAACAAAGAAAAAATGTTCTTTGAACTAGAGTTGGGAAATACACTTTGAAGTCACTTTGAAGATGAGTGTGGAGTGCTATCTGTTGTGCCCTCCATAAACAGTCACCTGCCAATTCTGGCCACTAACTTAACAGTGCAGTATGAGTCCTACATGGAGCAGTATAAACATATTTGGCAAGGAATCATGTGCTTTTCTATAAATTATGGTACTAGGCAAAGAAATCACATGATTGAATACACACCTTCTAAAATTGTATATTGAAAAACTGCAGAATAATCACCCAGACTCCGAACAAGGCCATTCAGTATTCATTTCTTCCATCCTATTCCACTACAGATTTGTTTCTCTTTAACTGTTAGGATGTTGAGGAAAATATGTTTTCCCATGAAGCCAATGTGTTTCAAAAGGGCCTTGTTTCCTCAGTCTGTCCCAGTTTAGAGCAATTCACAGCACAGCTGTTCCCAGGTTACAATGACTGACCTCCCACTCACTCCTTCTGCTGCCTAATCTCTTGAGAAGGGAACGCAAGCTGCTCTCTTTTGCACTTAAAGTTGTCAAGCTCAGTGGAAAAGAGACGGTCTAAAGTTTTTAAGCCCATACTCTGTCTTCTTATTACCTCCCTTAATTTGTTAACTGAGCTGAACTTATATCTTTCCTTCTTTATAACCTATTCCTGCTGACAGTTCTTTTAATGTACTTACGCCAATCAGTCTATTTGCCATCTGCTCTATCAATGGAGCATCTTTGTGGTTGGAAACTGTCAAGAATCAAGAAGTCTCCAAGGGCTGGCATGGAATTTAGCCAAACCTGGCATCATATTCAAAATGCATACAGGAAGGCAGAAATAGAGAGCCAGCTATTATTTTTAAAGCAGAAGGCTCATTTGGGTAACAGTTTACTTCCCTATAGCTTCTCTTCCCTGGAGATTTTGTAGGGCTATCATTTCTGGGCTTAAAAAAATCGGGTCAACCACTTGTTTTTTCTATAGATTTCTGCTTCCATCTAGTTGTTACGTGGAGTTTTGTATTTTGGATCTGGTATCCCTGCTTCTTTTTGCTCCTGTAAAGTCATATTCTACATTGGACTAGTTGATATAAAAGCTGGAGATCTTAATTGGCACTAAGAGAAACAGACAAAGTGTACATATGTACTGAAAGCAAATCAAAATAATGCAATTATGGTACGAAGCAAAGGTCATCAACATATTGTTGCCTGGATAATAAGCAACCTATGAAATATTATATATTTCTTTTAAGGGTATTCCAGCAAGTTACCTAGAACTGACTGTGAAGTTAACCCATAGGTGGCAGCATGCTAAAATTATACGAATTGTCATCTTCATTAATTGTGTTGGCAATGTTCTAAGTAAATTGGTCACCAATCACAAGACAAACTTTCACAATGAATCCTATTGTTGGTTTATTGTCCATATTTCCTGAATCACATTAATTGATGTGACATAAAAATGACTCAGTTTCTGTTATTAACTGCCAGGTTTGTAATTATAAAACTATGGAAAATTAAACTATATTTTTCCCTGTAATGGTGTAATTTAAGGTTGAAGAATTGCTCTGGCCAAAATAGTAATATAACAAAAAGTTTTGAAAACTTTACAAAGAAGCTAATGATTTATTAGCTTTTGTCTTGTTTCTACAAGAAACAACAAAAATATACCAAAGAAATCTGGAATTTAAATGATGTATGTGATTTAGATGAGGGGATAGAAAGGATGCTTATAAAATTCACATATGACACAAAGCTCAGGGAGATTGTTAACCCCTCAGAAGGCTGGCTGATGGTTCCAAAGGATCTTAATTGACTAGAATATTGAAATTTATCCAATAAAATATTGTTCACTGGTGAGAAATACAGTTAGTCAGAAAAGCCCAGGTACAAGGTAGGTAGTATCTGACTCAAAGTAAATATTGTGAGAAGGATCCAGTTATCCAATAGACCACGGATTATGTATGAGCCAAAAGTATGCTATGCCTGCCATCAAATACAGAGATATAATATCAAGATCATAGAAAGCAATGGTACTGCTGAATGCTGTATTAGTCCCACCACACCTGGAATATATGTTCAGCTCTAGCTGACACAACATAAAAAGGATTCTGAGGAACTGGAAGAAGTGCAGAGAAAAGTAACAAAGATAGTAAGGGATTTGGAGGCTAAACCCTACAAAGGACAGTTAGAGGAACGTTGTTTGTTAAGCCTACAAAATAGGAAACTATGGAGAGTCATGACTGCAATGTTTCAATACATGAAGGGGTGTCACGGGGCATAGAGTGTGGATTTCTTACCTATAGCTTCCAAGAGTAAGACAAGAACAATTGGAGGGAAGCTTTAAAAAGGAAGATCCAAACTTGAAATCAGGAGACATTTCCTGACTGTGGGAAGTATTAAATAGTAGAACAGCCTGCCTCTTGAAGTCATGGATGCTTCATCACTGGAAGTTTTGAAGTAAAGATTAGACAGTCATTTTTCCAGGGTGATTATGAGGATTCTGCACTGGACAAGGGATTGGATTAGAAATCCTCCAAGGTTCTGTCCAATTCTATAATTGTCCTGATTTTTATGCATCTGTATGCAAATCCATTACTAGGGCATCATGCCATCCATTGCAAAAATGCCAGTCTTTCTTTTTGCTTGGCACAGTCCCAATCTTGGTCATCCTCTTCTTCCAAATGAATATTAGTTGAGAATAAAAATTCCATGCATGTACACTTAGCAGCAATTGTGAGTTGAATGTAATCTGTTGTTTGGCATTCTCTGACCTGATATATCTGAACTGGATTATTTCTTCCAAAATTCTACAGGCCAGACTGGCTGGAAGAAGGCGCCTGAAGGGTATCTTGGGGAATAGTAATAGCAATAGCACTTAGACTTATATACCGCTTCACAGTGCTTTACAGCACTCTCTAAGCAATTTACAGAGTCAGCATATTGCCCCCAACAATCTGGGTCCTCATTTTACCAACCAGGGCTGAGTCAACCTTGAGCTAATAAGGATCAAATTGCTGGCAGTCAACAGAATTAGCCTGCCATATTATGTTCTAACCATTGAACCACCACTGCTCTTGAAGTCAATGAATTGGTGCATTAGTGAAGATGGCAGTTGCCAAACCTCTACTTATTCATCAGATCAAATGCACATATGAGGAAAAAGAAGGGGCAGTCATCCCCCCCACCTCACTTCCCCAGTAGCGTGATGGCTATCATATCTGGGCTGTGAAAAGTTAGATGACCACAGATAGTAGCGAACAGATTTTATTTATTTAATTTGTATGGCTGCCCATCTCATCAAGTGACTCTGGGTAGCACACACATTTAAAAAAAAATAAAGGCAATTACACTAATACAAAATATTAAAATATACTATATAGCAGATGCAGAAAACTCACTCTAGTAATCTAGTAGTTTTCTAAAGTTAAGAAGACCAGATATACCGCTATTACCTACTCATTAAAGATTATGTCACCTTGTATATTTGATTTTTCAAAGCACTTTCCGAGTAATGAATATTTTTATTTTTTGTAAAAATAAAATAAAAAATTTCATGATTTTTTTTACAAAAATATTTGTCCTGAGTATTTTTCTAAAAAAAAAATGATATAGTCTCAGTTATACCTGGTATATTTTTGATACCATCTTAATTATCCTGATGTGACGGGTGGATGTTTATACCTGCTCCCACTGTCCTTTTACGTTTCTAAGGAGGCTCCTTGTAAAAGCAAACCAAAAATGCAATGAAATACTTTATAAACACATTGCAGTTTAAACAATAAGACAACTTTTGACAAGTCTCTTAATCTTTAACAGCTGCACCAGGTATGGTTACCCTCTGTCAGCTACCAAATTCCAGACAATCCCCAGATGCAATAAAGTATCTCTTTGTTGCCATCTAGTGGCTGTTCAGATTTTTACAGTTCAGCTCTGATAACTTAAATAAGTTAGATAGCATTTTCAAAAGTAAAATTTTTCCCATCAATGTTCTGCAAAGTTGCACTTGTGTGGTGAATCCAATTTAATAAAATCCTACCTAAACACAACCATATCAGGAGAGATCAGAAAAACTATCTCAGATACCCTGTGTTTTTTAATTGATGACATGAATCTAAATAGATCAGTGAAGATAGAATATAACCGTGATGGTGAACCTATGCCACGTGTGCCAGAAGTGGCACGCAGAGCCATCTCTCCGGGCACACCAGCCATTACCTGTTGCACTTCCGGGTTCCGGCGTGCACATGCACGCTGGCCAGCTGATCTTTGCAAGCATGGGAGCGCCAGAAATCGGAAGAGCAGCTCACCGGAGTGCATGCATGTGCCAGCCAGATGGTCTTTGTGCATGCATGTGCATTAGAAACTGGAAGACCAGGTGGCCGGCAGACATGTGAGCGCCAGGAAGCTAAGCTTTCAGTTTCCGGCCCTCCCACGTGCGCACGTCGGGAGCTGCTCTTTCAGTTTCCAGCGCACGTACGCACATTCCTGTTTTGGCATTCAGTGCCGAAAAGGTTAGCCACCACTGGAATATAACATGCTTTATTCTCTTCAGACTGCAAGAATGTTAAGGGTAATAAAAAAATCTGCTATCAGGCATTAGAAGCACCTTTGCCACAAGAAATAAGAACTAACTTGATTAATTACTGTTGTTGACCTGTGACTCAACTAGAAACTTTGCAAATTGTTACTGAATAATTTTACCAGTGGGGTTTTGGGGGGGGAGGGGAGTCAGTAGTTTGAAATTATTTTATCGAAATACTGTCCTTGGCCTCAAAGTACTAAGCAATTGGCTCATTAATTACAGAACCTGTTGGAATAGAAGATTTTTTTTCCCTATTAACATCTAACACAAACATTTAGAGCAAGGTGCTATTCATCCGGATATATGGTATTTGCATATGTTCCTTTATGTGCTTATTTGCATATGTGTGCACGGACCAGGCTATTGGGTGATACCTCACAATTGTGCTGCAAAATATTCTGCAAAAATATTCTTTGAATTTTTAGTTTCAGATAAAGCAGATACTTAGTTTTCTTTCCTGTGTAGTAGTTAAATGAACAAAAGTTCATTTAAATTGTGTCAATGCACACAATCGCATTGATTTGCCTGACGTTTGCTACTTAGCACCAATTTTCACTCATTTGGCTTTTCCCTGCCGTTCAAGGCAGACATTATATAATCCTAAGACACCGAGTGATTTCTTGAAATTACAATGCCAATTGGATTTGCCTGCGATGATAACTTCAGCAAATGAAAACTGTTATGAAAAGTCATTTGAAAGATCTGTGAGTTAGATATGCTTCTTAATTAGAAGTTATGCAATGAATGTGACACAGAGGGTAGTATATAGCTACCAATCTGACTATAGTTATCCCATCGTTGTATCTAAATGTAACTTACAGGAAGACTGAAAAAGAAGGATGTTTCAGTACTGTCAGATTCCTGAAAAAGGTTGGTAGTATTGGCTCAGCCTTAGTTTAAAAAAAAGAATTACTTTTATCTTTTAACATTTTCTCTAGAACAGCAAACTGCCCAGCAGTTCTATGGAAAGATATTAAAATATCTTTGGCATTGGATAGGCATCGTTATTATATAATAAGCACTAGTATCCTCCAGAACATTTCCACTCCCAGAGCACAATCAGGCTAGTCAGGAATTCTAGAAACTGCAAGCCCATTAAAATTGGTGGAAGGCTAATACTGGGAATTAGGAGTTTTCTGCTGTTCATCTGGTCTTACTTTCCACAGCACAGTTTGTTATAAGCCAAACATCTAGTTTAAACATGCTTAACAAAATGATTAAGGCACCGGGCTAGAAACCAGGAGAATGTAACTTCTAGTCCTATCTTAGGCATGCAAACAAACCACTTTGAGCCAGTCACTCTTTCCCAGTTCAACTCACTGCATAGAATTGTTTTCGTGAAAAATAGAAGGAAGGAATATTAGGCATATTATTCACTCCAATTTTTTTCTAAAAGTAAGGGCATGACAGGAGGATGGGTATCATATAAATTAAACATAAATAATAAAACCTAAAACAAAAACATATTGGTGCACTTTCTTTAGGATAAACCTTTTGCAGGTTTGAATACCAGCCATCACCCTCTAGATCCATTGGGACTGCAACTCCCAGATGTTTCCAGTTAGAAGGAAGCAGTTCCAAGACAACTAGAAGGTGCCATATTGGATAAGATTATCTTATAAGATAGCCTCAATTAAAAGAAAAGCATTCTTGTTTTCATCTGACATTAAAATCCTAAATATTTTTCTCCTTTAAGCTGTGGTAAAAGAAGCCACCAGTGTTTGCAAATTATTTGTTGAAAAGCGTACAAATGAGATGGCTATCAGGCTATTCCAGTTCATTTTAATATGAATTCATCTTCAGTAAAAATGTGGTTTGTAAAGTCTGGCTTCTGCCAAAGAACCTGAAAATCTGGAGAATTGTATGAGTTGCTGGCCTTTTGTATAAATAAACCAAATTTTGTGAATAGCTTAGGATATAGATAGTTTGGTACTTACATTTTAGCAAAGTGCTTTCTGAACTAATACAGCTAATAGAGGTCTTAATCTTTTTCAAATTAAAGACTCCCAGGTGTTTAAGACCAAAGAAGCTTGAGGATATGGCCATGCCCATAGATTCAGCCTTTGGCATACCTGCCTGTGGAGCTCCTTCCTAAGATGATCCTGTATTTTTAGCAGGAAGATTTGAAGCCCCAAGTATTCACAGTTCCAGTTTCTATTCAGATCTCCATGTTAAATAAAGATCTTGGAAGCAACTGGATATGGAGAGTTGTGAGAGTATAGATAATGCATGTTTCCACCTCCTGCATTCTGCAGGTGAATGCCCACATAAGGGATACTTGGAATACTGCATCCAATTTTGGTTGCCGCAATGTAAAAAAGATGTTGAGACTCTAGAAAGAGCTCAGAGAAGAGCAACAAAGATAACTGGGAGACTGGAGGCATATAAAGAATGTTTGCTGGAATTGGGCATGTCTAGTTTAATGAAAAGAAGGACTGGGACGACATGATAGCAGTGTTCCAATATCTGACAGGTTGCCACAAAGAAGAGGGAGTCAAGCTATTCTCCAAAGCACCTGAGGGCAGGACAAGAAGCAATGAATGGAAACTAATCAAAGAGAGAAGCAACCTAGACATTTCCTGACAGTTAGAACAACTTGCCTCTAGAAGTTGTGAGTGTTCCATCACTGGGGGTTAAGAAATGATTTGGACAACCATTGTCTGAAATAGTATAGGGCTTCCTGCCTGAGCAAGAGATTGGTATAGAAGACCTCCAAGGTCCCTTCCAACTCTGCTATTCTATTCTATTCTATTCTATTCTGTTCTGTTCTGTTCTGTTCTGTTCTGTTCTATTCTATTCTAAATTCACAAAGCCCTAGGACCAATCTCATCAGCCATCTTAACATCGGAAAATCCAGTACTCAAGTCTCTGTGAGAACAGTATGGAAGGAAACTCCCATTAAAGTTTGGAGAATATGGACTTTTTCTTCCCAAGTATTTTTATAAGACTGATAAAAGTTGAAAATGGACAACCTTCTTTCCACTTCTTTCTGATGATTTGGAAGGCAAGTTCTTTCCTGTCATGTCAGTTCACAATTGTTCTGAAAATGGTGGGAAGCTCTCTACTTTCTTCAGCATTCTGTCATCCAGCTGAGAGAAAGAGCTTCAACAGAAGTAAAGAAAGTGGGATTTTTCCTCCCTGTATGAGTTGTTTGAGAAGTTATTACTGGGTGTCTGTGTATATGCATGCATGGGTGTCTGGAAACTCTGCTTTCATCCAAAGAAAGAAAAAAGACAAAGGATCAATTGTGAAGAAACTGCTAGGTTCAGAAAAAAAAAGGGTGGGAACAGTGAAGAGAAGTTACTGAAAATTGGAGGACTGAGAATCAGACAAATAGACAATTATGAAAGGTGTGAAGAAGAGGCAAAGCAGCTTTACAACAAAGAAATCAACAAGCACCAAAGTAACAATCTGAGAGGGTGAGAGAGAAGTAAAGCTTGTTATCACTTGACTCACCCAGCCTGAAAAAGAATCAGAGAGAGAAAAAAAGCAAAACACTGTATGTGTTGGGGCCTGGAGGATAAAAGATTCTGTAAAAATTGAAGACTGAAATTAGAAACAAATTAGAGTTGCTGAAGTGATTTTTGTGGCACTCAAAAAACGCAGTCATGAATGTTAGCAGAGATCATGTAGTAATTTAATTCAATACATACAGCTACAAGAAACGTATTTCAGGACTCGGTAAATAATGCAGTAGGTTAAATTCAGGGGTGTAGGTAACAAAATAAATTATTCCCAAGAGAAATAAGTACCTAGTCTTAGTATTAAAGGTATATTTGCATATGTGTTAAAAAAAAAGCCCTGCAAGGGTGTGGCATATAATATTCCTACTTCCCTACATTTGTAATATCTCAAATGAATTTATGACATTGCAGCATAGAAGAAACCCTAAATTCATTTTATTTTTTTTAGCAATAGCATTTAGACTTATATACCGCTTCATAGTGCTTTACAGCCTCTCTAAGAACTTTGCAGTGTTAGCATATTGCCCCAACAATCTGGGTCCTCATTTCACTGGCCACAGATGGATAAAAGGCTGAATCAACCTTGAGCCAGTCAGGACCGAACTCCTAGAAGTGGGCAGAGTCAATCTGCAATACTGCATTCTGACCATTGCAACACCATGGTTCTTTTCATTTGATTTGTTATATTTATATAGCAATCCATCTCACAATCAAGTGAGTCTTGATGTATTGTAGTCATTTAAAAAGCACTTTGCAGCCAAAACTAACCAAACAAAAGCCAACCATTTTAGACTGACAGCAATGTCAGCATTCATTCATTCCAGTGAAGTTATTTGGAAGCTTTCCAGATTGTCAAATATTTGAAGAGCTTTCACATAAAATGTGGAGCAAATTTATGTTCCTCTGAAAAAGAGGACCAAATGATAGTTCACATTACTAAAAAAAGATGTTGACTAAACATTAAGAAAAAAAGATTAGTTATGAGCAATTAAGTAGCACAACATATTAATTCAGAAATAGTGGACTTTTCTTTATTAAATGCCTTTAGATAAAAGCTGTGTTAAATGCAAGCATCACAAATTTTCCTACATGAGACAGAAGTTCCTTCTTATATTACAGCTATGCAAGTAGAGACCTTGCTATCAGAACATTCAAGCCTTTGGGTTCTTTTTACTTTATTAAACAAAAGAAGGAAAATACATATAAAATTCATCATAAGGTTTAGGTTCTAGTGTAATTGGGCTTTGTTGTATTTACAGTACAGTACAGTATTTTGGGTTGGGCTTTTCTTCTATTGAAGAGAGGATATATACAGTTCTTTTGTAACATTTTATTGCTAATCAAAGTGGGGAACCTTGTCCGTCCTTAAGAGTTGTTCTTCCTCACAACCTGTTACCTCCAATGAAAGCCTAATTTGCAGTACTCTATCTGGAAAATTCCTAAGCAGAGCTTTATGTCATCTGTTCCATATGTTCCTTATAAGACACCTTTGTAACCAGAGCACTTACTGAGTTGGCAGAATCACCTTTTTTTTCATCCTATATAGGCGGGGAGTGGAGAAGGTTTTAGATCTAGTATGTCATTTCAGTTCCAAGCATTCCATGCCAATCAATAACTAATTAAAGAACAAGAAATGGTAAGTAGAAATCAGTAGAAGTTAGCAATGAAACATTTGGATCCACCACAGATCTGAATTTGCATTAACCATGTTTAATTTATTCATAAAACATCTGGAATTTGTAGCAAGCAGCGAAGTGCCAAGTTTACAGAGAACACCAGATTATTGAGAATAATAAAAGCCTAAGTGAACTGCAAAAACTACCCAATCTATTCTCCAAAGTAAGTGAATGGGCAATAAAATGGTAAATGAAATTCAGGATTCAGAAGTACCACATTGGGACAAAACTTCCCAATTCTGCACTGAACTAGTTAAGGGTTATCAAAAAAAGAAAGCTTGTGGTTTTGATGGAATACAACATGATGGTATTGGACTGAAAATGAAATCGCTACATTTGTACAGCTCAGAAAGGTTATCCTACTTTAGAAATGATCTATCAAAATAGCCCAAATCTTGAGCATATGATAAAAAAGTAGTTTGTATTACACTGATAATATAGGACTAACTGATACCGGGACAGAGATCATTTTTTCATTCTTTTATCACACAAAAATGTTGAGTCATTCCAAAACACCACATTGATAAATTCAAAGAAAGGAAATTAATTGGAGTTTCTCACTATGAGGTGTGCTAAAAGTAAGGATAGTTTTGATGGAGGAAGGGCATCCTAATAGGAAAAAAATGGCTACATTTATGTTTTCTCATGGTGTTCTTGGAAGTATCTGGTGACTGTAGAAGACACAATGTAGAATTCAATAGTACTTTGGTGTAATTCAGTTATTATATTCTTAAGCCTGGACTCAATTTCCTGATAAATAGAAATACTACATCCATAGGATAAATATTTTGCATGACTGAAAGACAGGCAGTTTGAAATGTTCAAATTGAATGCTTAATTAACATGGAATAAGAGAGAAAAATTGGTGAATTTCCATAACTATCAGACCGACAGAACAAAGAGGTAGGCACTGTAGGTAGGAAGTTTTAAATTAACTTGTAATATCAGATTGTTTTCTAGTTTTAGGAAATTATGAATTATTAGGTGATTACCTCCACTGAAAACTTTATTTTCTTCTTACATCTGGCAATCTACAGATTTCAAAATGTTGTTCAGGCATTCATCTAATATTTGATTTTTCCAAATTTTTTAAGATGCTAGAATATGGTGAAGATTTCCTTCCACCAGTTTATTTTATTTTATTTAGCATATGGCATCTACAGAGGTCATGCAATCACTGATATACAAACATAAGTTTAAATAAAGTATCAACAAAGATAGATAGATAGATAGATAGATAGATAGATAGATAGATAGATAGATAGATAGATAGATAGATAGATAGAT
>JANHFL010009544.1:14572-28892 GCA_032468155.1 Oxyrhabdium leporinum | reverse complement strand
GGATGGATGGATGGATGGATGGATGGATGGATGGATGGATGGATGGATGGATGGATGGATGGATGGATGGACGGACAATTCAACACTGTTATTGTACATTTAAACTGCCAAAATGGGAGAGTGAGTTAGGGAGATCAGGAAAGCAGCCAAGCTTTTAATATATTTCTCAGACAGAATTATACTCATGTAAACTTGCAAAACTTGGATGATGTGCAACAAATGGTTCACAATTGTGTATTTTATTTTTAAGTGATATCTGTTAATGTAGCTCTTTGTAGACCATTTATTGCTCATGTGTTAGAACATGTATTAAGTCCCAAATCCTTCAGAATCATCACTCCATATTTTTCTCCTTTGTGGGAATACTACAGTGTGAGACTACCGTGGTTGTTGCAATACTGTATGATACCTGTCAGTCCAGCAGCCAAAACTATGTTGGCACATCTACGCAGTTCTTAGCTGTAAAATGGAATTCACGGTGAGGTCAATTGGCAGATGAGTGTGAACCAAGTCAATTTGCAGCCGTGTGTTCTTAGCTGTATCCCACTGACCGTCTCTTCTGATAGCATTTATAATCTCCTTTTATCTGCTGTCTTTGTTATACATCAAATTCACCCTTCCTAAAATAATAATGCTCCCAATAAATTGTTCAGAAGGCATTAAAACCACTGATGTTTTGTTTGAATGCTGTCCCTCAATCTAGCCTGAATAATGTTGCTATGTGTAGGGGCAGTCAACCAGCCAGCACTTCTGTAGTCAGGAAACTCTCAAACCCTTTTTGTTATAGCAAGGAATGAAAAAGCCGGGGGAAGGGGAAGTAGCCTGAGACACAGATGCAGCCATTTATCTCCTGAAGCTGGGCTATTAGGCAGACGACAGAAGGAAAGAAGCAGCCAATACAGGAACTGAAAACCTAGGCTCCTTCCAGTGGGTGATTTATCTCTCAACTTCATCTGTCAAACTTGCTGATGGAAGGACTCTTCCTTTCTGTGAACCTCATCAATTCTCATCCTTGTTGCATTTTCTCCCCCCCTCCCCTTTAGAAAAAAAAGGTTTCCAGATTCTTTTCGTTTAACCACTATCTCCCTTGCTCTTTTTTCAATTTCTCATTTTCCTACTTCTTTCCCTCAGTTCCCCCGGTCTCTCATCGCGGTTGCTCTATTTTTATTCCTTCTGTGGGTCTTATAAGTTTATAAATAATAGCTGCTATCTTGCCTGTACCTTGCTGTATATAAGAACAAGAGCCATATTTTGTTTTTTCCATAGAGCATCATTATATAGTAGCTGTTCCTTTGGACTACCTAAATCAGACATGTGCAGAAAACCAAAACTTATTTTTAGTAGATCAGCAACAAACTTTTCTCTTCTGCCCCTTCCCATAAAATGAAAATATTTAAGGATCTGTGATATTCTGAAATGTGTATATGTGTATTTCTTTGTATCTCAATGAAAGGATGGATTAATTCTATTCAGTTTTGTTGCAAATATAAATTCCTGAGATGAAGATTTTTTTTTATTTTGAATATAGTCCTTGATTTATGTCCACAAATGAGCCCAAAATTCAAGTTGCTAGGTGAGACATTTGTTTAGTGAGTTTTGCCCCATTATACAACTTTTCTTACTATAGTTTTTAAGTGAATCATTGCAGTTGTTAAGTTAGTAACCCAGTTGTTAAATCAATCTGGCTTCCTCATTGACTTTGCTTGTCAGAAGGTCACAAAAGGTAATCACATGAGCTTGGGACACAGCAACCATCATAAATATGAACCAGTTGCCAAGCATCTGAATTTTGAACACATGCCCATGGGGATGCTGCAATTGTTTTAGGTGTGAAAAATGGTCGTCACTTTTTCAGTGCCATTGTAACTTTGAACAGTCATTAAATGAACTGTTGCAGCTCGAGGACTATCTGTAGTATATGATTTATAATGAATTTTAGAAGTAAAAATAAATACATAATATATCCCACCTGATATCTACCCTTTCTTAGTGAAGATAGATGGTTTCACATCACAGGGAATGTTTGTGTGGAGTATTTAAAAAAACTAGATCCAAAGAAAAATCCTTCAAATAAAAGGTCTAATCTCTAGCATTTCTGGGGATATAAGATGCCAATGTGTAATCTGTTGCAAGGTCTTCTAAACCTTGTTCTAAATCTTAAAAATAATGCCAAAGATTCTGTGACTAGATCTCCCAGTGTCTTTAGAGAGAAACAGCAGAAATGTTTTGGATGGTGTCACAGCATTGAGGAAGAGTGAAAATATGTCCCAAATTATTATTATTCTGACTTGTGGGGGCAGATAAAATATGATACTATCATTTTATCCTTCAGTTCTAGAAAGGACAATTTAGAAAGGAAATGGCTCAGAGAAAGCAATCTTTTCTTCAGTTTCATGGTGCAATATTGTGCTTTTAAGGAAAAGCAAGATACCAAAGGATCTAATTTCAGCGCTCCAACTTTAAATTTAATATAATTCTAGGAGTTCTATGGAAAATGCCAGGTTACCTTTCTTGTTGATCATCACATTTGTTTCTCTAGGGTCAAAGTGGCCCAAATAATGACTATAAAAAGTTAAGCAGGTATGTAAGAGGTCTTTTAAGTTTTCTTTGACCAATTAATTCCCAGCATAGATGGAAAAAGCTATTTTGAAGATCAAGCTCAAGAAAGACTGATCACATAGATTGTTGGTAAAGCAACTCAGCTGAGACTAGCCACAAGGCATCAATCATGTGGCTAGCCATGAAATAATTGATTGCTGGCACACAATAGCAATATTCAACAGAAGTACTTATACAAGCAGGAAAGAGGTTTCCTTTCAAAATGCTCCAGCTCTTGACTTACAATGACAATTGAGCCCAACATTTCTGTTACTAAATGAGTCAGCTGTTAAGGAATTTTGTCCCATTTTACAACCTTTCTTCCCAGTTGTTAAGTCAGTCGCTGTAGTTGTTTAGTTATTAAGTTAGTGACACAATTGTTCAATGAATCTGGCTTCCCCATTGACTTTGCTTGTCAGAAAGTTGCAAAAGGTGATCACATGACCCCAGGACACTGCAACCATCATAACTATCTGAATTCTAATCACGTAACTGTAGGGATGCTGCAATGGTCATAAGTGTGAAAAATGATCATAAATCACTTTCTGCATTGTAATTTCAAGCAAACACTAAATGAACTGTTATAAGTTCACTCCTGTAAATTATATAAAGCATTACTTCTAAGGAGAAGCCATCCATGCTCTTTAGATTTTCAGTCTTCAAGCGGTATGGATAATAATACTGCAGAAGCAAAATTTCTTGGAATCTCAAACTTCTTACCCATTCTCATAATTCTGTCTATTGTAACAAACAGATAGAGCCTTTATGACAATAAAATCTGGGACTTTGTGCTTTGTGGAAAACTTGACCTGGCAGTACCACGTCTACTTCTGAGAGAGGATCCTAGCTTTTCCATCCATCAACACTCCCCATCCCAGCTCTAAGTCCTTGTTCTAAGCGATCTTCTAATTTAGCCACATGTGCATTTATACAGAAAATTATTGGAATCAAATCAGGTTTATTCTGTAAAGTGTAATAAACAATATAAGGGAGTTTGCTCAGAGGCAAAATCACAGCAGGGCTTCTTTTATGACCCACAGGGATAAAAAAATATGAATTAGACATGGGATGAGTGAGGTTGTTAAAACAGAGAAGTTGGCAGAAGGATTATAACATGGCTTCCACCATGTTGCCTATTTTCCCCTGATACCTTTGGCTACAGAATGATTTTGATTTTGAAATGTGGTCGTTTTTCTGTCTCTTTCTCCTTTACCAGTATTGGTTCTGTGCCTTTCACAACAGCTTGATTAGTTCAGCTTAGCAGCCAGACTTACAGAAATGGAGCCAAGGACATTTTTCTTGTTATAACAGGAAAACTTTATCTGCAACTCAGACTGATGTGATTTATCAATGGATCAGGAGTTTGCAATCATATTCCACAGAAAGCAGGCTAAAATTGTTGTTTACATATTTATTTATACCTTGAATTTAAAATCATTCAAAAATATAAGTAAATTAAAAATAATACATTTCATCTAATTTTTATATAACAGTACTTAGTTCAGATTTCCAAAGATACAGTTGAATCAGAACATGCCTGCTGATTTGGGATTTTGAAATCTCATTTTCACTATAAAAACATTTTTAAAAGCACAATGATAGCATACATGTTTCAGGGGGAAAAACACAGTGTGTACAATAACTTGTAGGGTGAAAATGTTTTTAAAATCTCCAAACCCTAAAAAGTGAAATGTGTCTCAAACTAATAAAATACTTTGTTTTACCTGATTGACTTAATGGGAAAACAGGGCAAATTTTCAGAAAAATAAAAATTACTGATATTGACAGGTATGTCTATCTTCATTGTAGAAGGGAGAATTTCCATTGTTCTTAAAAAGAGTATTGCTGTGTTCCCTTAACAGGCTGGCCATTAAGAACTGGAGAATAATTGTCCAGTCACCAATCTCAATTCTTGAGAAGGCAGTGAGATAGAAAGAACTGTGAAAGAAATGTACTATCTGGACCCTTTTCAGTCAGAGTTCAAACTCAGCATAGGACAGTGTTAGTTACTCTCATTTGTGACCTTTGATAGGGGAATTATGATCTATTCCATAATGTTGAATACACTGACAATGGTATCTTTCTGGTATATCTGTAAAGACTAAGATTCGGAGTGGTTCCATTCCATTCCTTCTTGATTGCATATTTCCAGTCCATAACTTCAGGACTTGGAGAGATCAAATCCTCAAGCAGCCTAATGTGGGATGCCACAGAGCATGACCCTCCTACCTATTTTATTTAACATCTGCCTGAATCCTTTAGGGGAGGACTCTGAATGGTACCCTGTTGTACATGTCTACCGTAGGTCACATGGGAGATGCAGCAGAAGTTTTCACCTAGTGTTTCGAGCTTTGACACTTCTGATGAAGAAAATCAGATTGATTTTAACTCAAACAAGATGCAGTGGTTTTTGATACAGAAACTGACTGAATGGAGATAAAACAAACTTTACCTCTAATGTGATTTAATCTACCAGAAACTGCTGTGCTGAAATTTAGAAATTTCCTGGATTTACAGCCCTGTTAGAAGCCATAGTGGAAGATGAGCCAAGAGAGCTTTTGCCTGACTTCAATTTGTGTGCCAGTTGCAATCTTTCCTGGTACATGAGGTGTTGGCAATGGTCACTCATGCCCTCATCATCTCACATTTGGATTACTGCCAGGTAGCTGCCAATGGTACAGTATGCAGCTGCCCATATGTCAATATGAAAATTTGGGGGTCTGGAAGCTCACAGCCTAGTCTACTAAGTTAATATTGCATTGAAAATATGGCTGTCATTGTTATGTCCCATGCATGTCCCTAGCAACCAAACCCTGATTCAGAAATGCATATATTCTGTACATTATTGTCCTATCTTCTCCAAATGGCAACTAGTGCACTGGAGCAGGGATGGAGAAGCATTAAACAAAATGACATTGTCAAACATTACCAGAGTATTAGTACAGCAAGGAATTATTATCCAATCTGGTTATTATTATAGAATGGTGTGAATATTTTTTAATTTGTTTTTATTCTTTGCTGTTGGAGACATGGAAAAGAATGAACTGCCCCTTGGTTATGTGTGCAGAAAATGAAATTAGGCATGTCTAACTTAATCGTATTTTGTTGGCTGTAAAATGGAGATAACAACAATTCATCTCATCATTAATTTGCATATTAAGAGGGCTATATCTTCATAGGTACCATAAATCATAAAACTGCAACATGACCATAGCTCAATGGTACAGAACATGCTTTGTATGCAGAAGGCAGTGCATTCAGTCTTTGTCTCCCATACATAGGATTTCATGTTGTCTGAAATCCTGGTGAGTTACTACAAGAACTAAGCTAATGGATAAGTAATCTCATTTGGTATAAGGTTTCTTGTGATGTTTCTTTACTAGAAGGATCCATTAACAGAAGACAGGAATGGTAGCTGGAGAAAAGGACTCATAGTAGCAATATTCCGTTTGAGTAATATTCTTCTCAGATGATTTAACAAAGTTCCAAGATTAGTAAATTTTAGATTAAGTAAAGTTAATGATTTCAGTGATGATCCACGATGTGGGTACTACTGATTTTGTGTTGGTTTTATCTTTACTTGCTTCTATGATTTAGTAGCCAATTTAATGGTTATGGATTTTAAAAACCACAGAAAAACATACCTAAAAAATGAACTAAGGGAGCATCAGCCCAAGATATTTTGCAGGCTTCATTGCACACAAAGAAGTGGTACTGCTCTGGAGGATTAGTTGGTTTTATCTGCTTTTGGGCATTTAGAGGTGGAGGTGGAGGTGGAGATGGAGTCTGCAGGGCCACAGCTGCATTTAATTTAAAAATGGTATCAAAACACATTAACTCAAGAAAGCTTTGTAAGGCATCTTTTGTTCTGGTGCTATTTCACTGGCAGAATCTAAACTATTACTCTAATTGGCCCAGGTAAAAAAAGCTACTTTTATGTGGAAAAGCAAAAACTTTTTCCTCTCCACACTCATTCCACATCATTACTAGCCTTCACTTTTGAACAAAGGTGATTAGAACATGAACTTCAAGAATCACCATCTGTTTTCAGATTATTGGGGTGCCCTTTGCTCATTATCCTCATTCAACAAAGCAAATGTATCTGCCTGGCAATAGATATATGTATGCTTCAGAAAAAAAATATGACCTTTTTCTATAAACAAACTAATCTTATTACCTGGATATCAGCCTGTTGGAACCTAGATATACCTAAGTAAGGATGGCAGATCATTTAATTTCAAATGGACTAACAAAATTGAACTTTGCAAATTAATAATATGTAGATAGCTTAGCCATTCATTTTTGCAATATTGCTTTTTGCTTTAAATCTTACCAAAATATATAGGATAAATTGTTCACAAAAAATTAGCACAATTTAGAAAATTGTCTTCAAACATAAGCATATATGCCAAAATTTTGATATTTCTGATATAGAATTAGTTTGGATACATTTATAATTCAACATAGATACAATGGCACATGTTAAGATTAAATTGATTTATTATCTCTCATTTTAGGCCTATTTCATGAAGGAAAGATAGATTCTTTGGCTAAGTAATTTTTTGTCATTAAAGCAATTTAGTAAATTCATTGAATGTGCACATCTATGTGTTTGGATGGTTTCAATAAGAGAATATAATCTTTTATATGTGTAGATAATATGTAGAAAACAAAGAGAATCATGAGCTAGAAAGGGGCATCGGGACCAACCCACATTCAGGCAGGAATCCAAATTAAATTATCCCTGATAAATGACTACTCAGCCTATATTTGCGCACACCCAGTGAAGGAAGCTTACTACTGATTTTATAAATGCTTCTACTAACTGCTTTTACCATTAGCAGAGATTTCCTAACATTCAAATGCTGTCTTCCTTCTTATGGCCTAAGAGAATTATTCCACACCAAGTACTGCATGCTGAAAAAAACAGTCTTGGCCTTCTGTGTGATTCTCCTTATGGCAACACTTTTCAAGTATCCTATCTTTTCTCAGTCTGTTCCCTCAGTCTTTCCTTGTAAAATTTAGCTTCCAGAGCCCTGAACATTCTTCCTATCCTTTCCTGTACCTAATACAGATTTTTTTTCCTGGTCCCAGAATCAGGCATGGTATTTAAAGTGGGGTCAATAGAAAAAGCCAGGATGAAGAGATGGAGTCTTTATATAACAGGCACCTATAAGACAACAAATTTGGCCCTTAGAGTGGGAACATTCCAAAGTTTGGGCATTACCACCAAGCACATTCTCAGCAAACATCAAGTGATGAGCTGCAAAAAGTAATACAAGCAACATGGCTTCTTCCAATGATTGACTTTACTGACCATTCATTCTGTAACTGTCCAGGCAAATGTGCCCATTCAGCCATTTCTATCAAATGCGAAGCACCAACATCAGATAATGTCTGGGTAGCCATGGTGAATCAAAGGTTAAAAGCCATAAAATGTGGGGAGAATGAAGAGCAAAACAGTAGCTGGGGTTGGGAACAGCAGATTTAAGGAAAGAAGAGAAACAAGAGGGCTGCTGTGTTCTGCAAGCTACATGCTGGGGAATAATGAGTCAAAATCCACTTTAGTGAGCCAAAATCCACTTCCCTCTTGTCCCTCTACCGTAAGCATTAGAGGCCTGCATCTCAGCAATTGTCAGCAGAAGCAGGCCCAGCCTGAAGCTGGGGTATCCCAGCTGACAGTAACTCATTACCAACAAAAATAGCAGGCTGTTACAGCTCTAGCACGAATCACATGATTCAGCCATTGAATTTCCAGTCACATCGCAAATGCTTTTTCTCCTTCGCAGACTCCAGCATGCAGCACCATAGGCTGAGTCTTTTCAACTGAAGATAATCATAATAAAAAAACTCTTAAAACCTGGAATCTGAGCCTATGCTTCTCTGAACAGAGGCGGCAACAGATTGCAGGCAACCAGCAGTAAATGTGTGTACTACATGGGAGTTAATGAGAAGGTATCCTTTCTGAACACTGTTGCCAAGAGAGAGCTTTGTCCAGTTCCTATTGTAATCTGTCCATTGATTTTAATGGCATCAGGAGCCAATACTCAAACCTAAATAGCTTGTTTATTCTCTAGTCCTTCATCTTGGAAGAGCCTTGAAAGATTTTGCAGATCATCTCCTTGCCTCTTATTATAAAAGCAGATATTTCTTGGGGCCACTGGCTATGGCAAATTTAATGTTTATTTGTGAAATAGTAAAAAAAAACAAACAACGAACTAAAAATGTTCCTTACACATGGGGGAAAATTTAACTAGAATGATACAATTAACTCCTGCCTCTACAAAATGTGTGATTCTTTTGGACTGTATGATCAACTGGAATCATTACAGGTTATATAAGCTTACTGTTGTTAAAAGAACATAGCTTTGTTCAATTGAGAAAAAAAGCTAGCAAACTGAAAATTATGGCATTCTACAAACCAATTGCAGGGGAGAATTCCTATTTGTAAAGTTGACATTATGTAGAACCAGGTTCAAATATCATGGAACCTCACTAGGTGATTTAGGGCCAGTCTATCCCACAGGGTGGTCATTGTAGGGGCAAATTCAAGGAGATGCATAAGCTGCCTTCGGATCCAAAAGAAGGTGGGGTATAAATCATATATGCCTGTAGTATGTGTACTATATTCAGATATATTATAGCCATGACATACTCCAAGTAACAACGATGTGATTCCCCACAAATAAAAAAATTAAAGCTAGCCCTCCTCTTGAATGCTACTTTTCTGTGCAAATGGAGGACAAGGAGCTTCCCCCACTATTGACAAACAACAGTCAAGAAGAAAGATGGTCTTATTACCTGATTTTACATGTAGCCAAGGGACAACTGAATTTCTATAGCTGGAAGATGGGAACTGGCTTGCTAAAACCATTTTATTCTAGTGCCTATCTATTTCCATGATTGTGTAAGCTATTTCTCTGTTATGAAATTAAGAAAGCATATACCCAGGAGGATGAAAGTCACACAGAAAGCAAAGCTATAGGGCAAATGTTGAAAGAGAGATAAAATGCTCTAGTGTTCTCGGGTTGAAACCAAAAAGTCTCAACCTGAATATAATAACTGAGCTCCAGCTAAGGCCAATCAAGGACTCTATCCTACTATAATTATACTTTGATGTTTCAGTCTTATGGTTGACATGCTGTCTTGCTTTCAAGACTGGTTATGAAGAATTACTTTAGTTGATCATTTTACATTTCTATTTGAGGGCTGAACTGGCCATAACCTTGCTTCTTACTTTCAATAGAAACATTTATATCTGAGAGTAGCCCGTCTTGTGATCTTACCTTGGAGGGATCCATATTTTTTAAGATGAGTAGCTTGTCCTATATTCCCAGAAAGTATTCAAACACAGTCTTCTGAACTAACACAGTCTTCTGAACTAATGCAGTCCAGAATAAGTGTGCATCAATCTGACTGCATGTTTTGCTTCATTAGGGGATGGGGTGACTGTACACTTCCTGCTTCTAAATGTTCACATGTTGAAGAAATACCAGTTACAAATTACAACAGGTCACATGCAGCAGAATATTTCAACTTCAGTTTTTGTATATGATTCTGAACCTTTTGATGTGTATTTATTTATTGGTTTGATTTGATTTGATTTGATTTGATTATATGCTACCCATCTTGTCTGGAGGCAACTCAGGGCAGCTCACAAATATTAAAACCAGAAACATTAAAAAATAAAACAGAAATCACAACAAGCATAGTTATACTAAAAATTTATCATTAAAAGTTGGGGGGGAGGAATAAAGGAGCACAAAGACCATGAGGGGAGGTGGGTTCTTCTGTCAATCTACTAACCATCTTCAGAATGATACCTGCTGTTGGGGCCCCAGACCTGCTGGCAAACCCAGGTCTTCAGATCCTTACAGAAGGTCAGAAGGATCTGTGCAGATCTCACCTGGCATGTGGGTATGAAGAGGTGTGGTGGTTCTCCTCGATCTCACCCACCAAAATGTATTTGATATAGGTTTTCTCTTGGTAGGGATATTCCATAATCATGCTCTGGATTCAGAAATCTGTAATCTGAGTTATAGGAGGCTCCAGATAAACAATCTGCACTTTACCAGTTCAGTGTGTGCTTTTCTGCAATGGCTTCAGGACAAAATTGGTTGATCACATTTAAAAAGACTTATAGCCAATGATATACTGGCAAGAGCTAGAGATATTTTTTTTTATTTGTATTTTGCGATTTTCTCTTCAGGGATGGGATGTAAGAGGATGTACCACTTACATCAAAACTATGGACTGTGGCTCTAAATGCTTTGAAGTTCTGTGATCAGATAAATAAGAATATTTATTCACCTTCATAGCATGCTAGAAAAGCTATAAGGAGGAGGTGGAGCAAGCCGATTGATACTCCTACTCCCTCATATAAATGTTAAGAGTGCTCAGTTCCTCTGTAATACTTCAAAATGAACACTCTACTTCTCTTCGGTTTATTTTCTTCCCCTCCATGGTGCAATCCATCCCAGTGGTTGAGACATTAAAACAGTCTCATAAATGCCTCCTCTGATTCTTCATGCTCAGATGGGACTCCCTGATTCCTCTCCCTGAAGCCAGTCTGTGGTGTGGTGTAATAAAAAGTAAATGACTTTGCATGCTATCTCCTGGCTTCATTGGCTTCTAATTAAGAAATAATGAGGCAGACTCTATTCTAGACTGCGGAACTAATAAATGACGACCAACATGTCTCCTGTCCCAGTTTTATGTTAGCAATGGAAATAATCCTGCCCGACTCAGGGCTCTCATTTGTGTAGGACAGATTTTTGTAACTTGAAAGATTACCAGCATCCCAGTGAAGGTTGAAGAAGAAGCAAAAACAAGAAGGGATCTCAGTGGGTTTTCTATATAGGCATATGCCTTTCTCCTTCCTCTAACACATGATGCACATAACACTCTTTTATTGTCCTTGTGATCCTGAAAATGATTTGTGGAGGGTTAAAGGATTTATGTTAATTAGATATAATAATAACCTGAGGTAAAATGTGGTCAAGGAAATGGCTATTGCTTTTGTTTGTACAATTTACCTCATATTTGTTGTTTCAGTACTTACTCTATTCAAAAAGCTCATTTTCATACCTATTAGCATGAAACAAATGGTAAGAGTTTAATGTGTGATATCCTTGCATAATTCATAGAATTTTAGAGGCACTCTGGATTCCATTATTTTCCATTAGCAGCCATCTTACCTTTTTCTCATTATTTCTTCCTCTTTTGGGGGACTGGAGTCAGCTTCCCTTAAAATCTACTATGAAGGTGAAAACAGAATAGCTACACAGTGTGCTTTGAAAGACTATGCTAGGAACCCTCTGACTGGAAGCTACATTTTCCCAACATGTCTTTTGGGACATGTAAAAGGACTCCTGATTAATGAAACTCCACAGAGTTAGTTCATTAATATATCAAGCAACATGCATAAAAGACTTCCCTGGATTGGTTAAAGATATTATTTAGATCACATTGCAATGTGGACTGCAATGTGGTATCAATGTCAACTGAGATTTCTTCTGTTATTTTAGTACTGAACTTTTGTAGCTTATCCCCCCACCCCACTTTCACTCATCTCTCCCTCCCCCAGCTCTAGCTATGCAAAGTCCCTGGTATTTTTCAGGCCACTGAAGCTATTTACTTGTATAATCTTTTTATTATTAGTTTGGTAATTTCTATTATTGGAACCATATTTTTATAGGCTTTTCCTTTTAAAAAATCCTATAGGATAAAAGGCAGTTTGCAACAGAAAAAAACCTGTAAATGGAAAATATTTCTCCACTATTTCCCCAAGTTACCTCTTCAGATAAGCAACTATATGAATCTGAGGGGTAAAATTCTGTTTGCATGGAATAAGTAATTAGGTTTGAGACATCTTAGAAGTGGACAAATTTATGAAGAAAAGAACCATCCATTGCAGTTAGCCAAATAACTTAATGGAACTACAAAATAAAAAGATATTGGACCTTGAAAAATTGCATGCAAAGGTTGGCAAACTTCCCAGAAACAAATAACCTGATACTATTGCAAAGAGAATGCCAGATAATATGGAGAGTTAACTCAGATTTATTTATTTATGAATTTGTTTATTTATTTGTTTATTTATTATTTGCCATATATTTTACCATAAGGTAACTCTGGGATGCTTACAGTTACATAGAAGCTAAAACATAAAAAAATAAAAACAAACATTAAAACCAAAAACAGATGGGGAGGGCAGGGGCAGAGGGCAGGGAAGGTGCAACCTGTTATTACTCAATCAACAATCTCCATTGTACTGTTCCCCCACTGGGGCCCCAAGCTGACTGGCAAAGCCAGGTCATTAGGCTCTTACAAAAAGATAGGGGTGGGGTGGGGTTGGGGCCAACCTAACATTGAGGAGGTAAGATATTCCAGAGGGCAGGAGCAACAGCAGAGAAGGCCTTACTCCTAGACCCTGCCAGCCAGAATAATTGGGCTCATAGGAGCTGCAGCATGCCTCCCAGCACAAGTGATATGGACCAATCCCAGTGGGATGAGACGGTCCTTCAAGTAACCTGGATCTGACTTCTGGCTGCACTTCCGGCACCATTGGAGGCAAGGATCGCAAGCTCCGTGGCCCTGCCCTGAGCTTTCCTACCAGAGGGCTCTGAAAGGAGCCATAGCCACCCTGTAGGGGTGGTGAAGTAAAGGGGGTGACTTGCAGGTCAAGGAGAAGACGAGGAACAGCGGCAGTCAACATGGCTGCCATGAAGCTGGAAACAGCCAGAATACCTAAAACAGTGCAGGAGCGAGGGAAGCAGTGAACAGAGACTGTGTTGCTGGGTGAGACAATACTATTTTCTTTACAAACTACCCCAAGAATAAAACAAATCCTAGAGAAGAGACTCTAAAAATCTAATTGCTTAAGCTGCAGAATAAGTGTTTTTAAAGAGACTTATACTGAAAAGTATGTTGAGAGCGCCATCTATTGACAGAAGGAAAAGTGACTCCTAGACTCCTGGAAACTTACAAAGGAGAGTGGATGTGACTTTTAACTGTTTATTGCCTGTTTATTGCCTTATGCTCACCAGAGGTGGAAATAAGAAAATATTCTATAAAAGAGATTCTGGAAAGCTAGAATAAAAGACTAAAATTACAGAGCAGGCTTAAAGAACTTAGAAAATATCTTGGACTATCACAGCATTGAGTAAATGTTGGAATTGGCCCGTTTAAATAATTGACTTTGTTTTGAAAGAAATTGAGACTGTGAAACAAATACCTACTGGAAAAAAGTAGTATGGAAACTTTAGAGGAGAACTCCATTTATTAAACCACACTTCTAGGATTTGGGACACTCAACTGAGGCATGATTGTTTGTTCCACTTTTATCACTGGATATGACTGGAGTTGAAGGAATAGCTGTGGAAATGATAGAATTTCTTAATGAGATGACCTTGGTGTTCCAAGATATTATTAATTTAGTTGATGGTATGGACCAGAAAATAGAAAACATTTTGCAAAGAACAAGTAACAAAAACTAAACTGTCCATGAACTGGTGGAAGCAACAGAAAGATTGGATGAAAAGGACCATTTAAATCAGCAAATGGAATATGAACAGGGAAAAATATGGATCAGAAAAATCAGCAATAAAGCAACAGCTCAACAAAGTGGAGGACCAGATAAATGGTAAGCAAAAGGAGCGGAAAGAACAGATGGATTGGCCATATCAACAAATAAATCAAGGACTGGAGCAAAAAATAGGAT
>JANHFL010009544.1:0-14472 GCA_032468155.1 Oxyrhabdium leporinum | reverse complement strand
GGGGGGGGGCACGGGCGGGGCTAGTTAGAGGTGATATTTGCCAGTTCTCCGAACCAATCAAAATTTTACCTACCGGTTCGCTTGAACTGGTGCGAACTGGCTAGATTTCACCTCTGCTTGTGCAGATTTATTGAAACCTTACATAAATACCTCAATATGTAAACAAGAGCCCCTTTCAGATGTTCCATTCTCTAGCCTGGGTTTATTGTTTTTTCAGAATATAAACCTTTGGTAGTCTTGAGAAGTGGCTCTGCCAATATTTTGAGATATATGTTTGCCATATTTCCACATATGGCAATACTGTAAACACAACACTCAAGCTGACAGAAAAGTTAATACATTAAAGAAAATGAAACTGTATCTGTCTCCCCATTTTTTAAAACAGGCAAACTTTTTGGGAGAGAAGAACATGAATTCTCTTACAAATTTATTCTAAGCCTATAAGAACTACTCTTGGCCCTGTTTTCTCAAGATTCAATAAAATATATCACCAGAATTTCCTTTCCTAAGGAGATCTGATGCATGTCCCTAAAATTATAGTAACAAAATTTAACATGGAAAAAAGTTTTTTTCTTCAGCTGCATAAATATGCAAATTATTCGTGTAGACCTGGTTCTAGCACATTGCACACAGCATCCTTGGGCAAATGTTGGGACCCTAGCAGATCCATCGATTATCTCACAATGCTGTGCCCACTTTACTTCATTGCACAATGAAGTAATTAAAATGGCAAAGCTACCAAGTCTAGCTGCATGAGCTTTGTATTTCTGACTGTGCTGCTTTGAAGCATTCTGCCACCATTTTTAACCAATTACTGAACATTACATGCAGAGGTACTGAAATACTTTTCTCAGAGACCCCTTAAATTAGAGCTGACCTGTTGCAAGATGTAGAACATTGTGGCCTAGACATTCTTGGAGAATCCAGAGCAGCATTTGCTGTATTTGTTCACCAGCAGAACAGGTCTTCTGTCAGAATGATCTCTTCCTTCCCTTTTACTTCTCATATTTTGTTCCATGTGTTCTAGAAGGATGGAGGTAGAAAACTAAAATAAGTCTTTTAGCACCTTTTTGACTGATAACTGTTATTAAGGCAAAAGCTTTCATGAGCTACAGCCCTCTTCATCAGATATATTATGATAGATATAATGCAATAGATACAATCCCTAGAGGGACGAAGCATTTTGGAGCAACTTGGGAATTGTAGGAGATGCAAGAGGAGGAGTGAAAAAAGGACGCCTGCGGCATTTCATTGGAGGAACTATCAGCAGCATTTTGGATTCTGTTGATTCTGAAGGCCTTGATACCAGAGCATAACTAGGAGCTAACTAGTGGTTAGAATGCAGTATTGCAGGCTAACTCTGGCTACAGCCAGGAGTTTGATCCTGACTGGCTCAAGGTTGACTCAGCCTTCTATTCTTCCAAGGTCAGTAAAATGACCCAGATTGTTGGGGACAATATGTTGACACTGTAAACCACTCAGACAGCGCTGTAAAGCACTATGGAGAAGTATATAAGTCTCAGTGCCATTGTTCCTTCAGCCATGTGAGGGTGGCTTATGGGAGTTGGGCAAGCTTTGGCTGGATCCCTACCTTGGTATTTTTCTGCTTCTCAACTATCACCTCCTCCTGCCTTGTACCTGCTCTTCTTCTTTTTCTTTCTCAGTCTCATATTGTCCATCATCTCACTGAAATGATGTACCAGAAGAGTGTTTTCATATGTGAACCAATCTAAGGCTCCTTCAATATTGTGGATTGTCTGATGTGACAAGCAGCAGAGGTACAATGAGGAGGGTACCAGGCTGTCTCTTGTGCAAAAGTAATGTTCCTGCAAGATCAATATAATTAAGATGAGATCTTAGAAATCATGGGCTATAATCAGCCAGCTGGATATGCCAACCTCTATGCTTGCTTGAAATCATGTACAGTATCGTCTTACATATAGAAGCAGATTCACAAAATCTCATAATAACCTGATACAGCAACTAGATGTGAGCTGCAAAAATCTATAATACCACTATTTAGTAATAGAGGAATATAAAAAAATTAATTTGGCTGCCATCTACTAATTGTCTGGATTTTTGCAGCCCAGATCTGCTAAACATAGTGGTTCATTATAGTTAACACTGAATGGACATTCAAAAAAGTAATAGGAAGTAAAGTTGAAAGGTAAGATTTGAAGGAACAAATACATCAGAACATTGTATAGTACATTGTAAGGCTTTCTTTCTCTCAAAATCAAGCATATATTTTTTTCTTTTTTTCACACTCACAAGGTAGAAGCTGCCTGGTTTTCAGATGAGAAAAGCCTTGTTGATTTCTGTGTTTTTCCTGCTGGAGCTGCTGATCAATGTTTAACCAATTTAAGGCAGAATGGAGAAAATGCAAAGCACTGAGCCTTTTCCTAAGATTCTTTAGGGAAGAAAATATACATCCAAGAGGGTATAATAATCTCATATACATAGGCTTTGTGACAAAAGAATTGAAAAGGAAGGACTAAAGACAGTCTTTAACCTTTTTATTTTTATTGATATAAGTGATCTGCTCCTCTTCAGCCAAGTCGAGCCAGTCACTCTCATGCAACTTCTAAGATGTTTCATTGATCCTCCCCACTAGTCTGGAAAATAATAGAGAAGACAGATTAAGATTTCTGCCCAGCATAAGTGAAATAAGCAGTAGACTTCTCAGGAGGAGAAGTTGGACAGAGTTAAATTCAAGTAGTGGTAAAATAGCTAAGTATTTATAGTACAGAGACTGTTCTCTGATTGAAGAGGAGTGGTTCAAGTCCAACATAATGATAAATTGCCTCAAGAAACTGGTAAAGTAGAAGCATTCAGCTTGCCCATATCACCAGAACAGCCAAGTGAACAGACATAGATTTGCAATTTATTACAGCCTTCTCCACTATGATGAAATGAACTGCACTTCTAGTTAAAGTATAGGATGAACAAAGCTTTTGATAGTTTTTTCACAATAAATGGGAGTGCAAATGAAGTGCCTCTCTTTGAATGAAAATGAATGTGTTTAATAGATCAAGAAATATTGCAAGAACAGACCCAGTCAGCCTTTCCATCAATATATCTGCTTTCTTCCAGATGAAGCCTTTTATATATGTGTGTGTTTGTGTGTGTGTGTATTCTAATACACACACACACACACTTTTCCTTATTTATAACTTTCCACAAACATGCTCCTCCAGTTCTACCTTTCTCTATAGTTAAAACATTTTGTTCTCTCAGTCAAACATGTAGGATTATACTATAAGAATATCCAGGGCATTGCAAAGAAGGTAGATTGAATTTTTACAGCATCTTGGTGGATGCACTTGGGTTTCTATACAACTGTCCAAGCCTCATTGTAGCTGTATGATTAAATAAAGAGATGCAGTCATCTCAAGAAAACTCCATTAAATCCTACTTATGAGGCATTAGGAAAACTTCCACTTTATTTAGCTTGAGACAGAATTATTCAATTAACTTTTCTAAAGGAAAACAATTGTATTTTTAAGGTCCTTACTTCGTGACCTCTATTTATCAAAGTTCTAAAAGCATGTTTAAAAACCATTCAAAACGACAAAAAAAAAATCCCAAGTAAATTAACTATATATTAAATTAGAAGAATTGTTGTATTTTATCTACATTTTCCACAAACAAACTCCTTGAACTGAATCCATCTCCATACATTCAAACTATGTTTTGATCTCAGATATATTTACTTTAGAAGTAGGCTCTATTGAGGTCCCTTGTGAATGGACATGTTTTGTCCGAAGAACAAAAGTGAATCTCGAAGAAATACAGTATATAGAAATCTCAAGTCACATTATATGTTAATGTAATCATATATGTGAAAATGGATTTAAAAAATCCCAGGTTGCAAGTGAGCCTTGCTTCATATGTGCAACACAGTACACATTTCCAATTTTGAAAAAAAGAGAGAACTGAAACATCCACAAAGTGAACAATTAGATTATGGCATAATGGCCGGGGTCTTTTTCATTTATCGATATTTTTGATATGACATTTTAAGGCAAGTTTCATTTTAGCAACTGTTACTATTAAAGGAAATGCTTGGAGGAGTTGTTCTATTGCAGATTAATAATAAATTAGTATATCTGTTTAGCTACATGTCAATTTAAAATTAGTGCCTTGAAGCATGTTCAGCTACATGTCCTCTTAAGTAATGCAACTTAACATCCTGTACATGTTCTCTATCTCATCAAAAGTGCTTCTTTTAAAACACTACATTACCAACAATCTGTTCCTAGATTCCCCTTCCCATAATACTATTTTTTGCTGAAGCATCATACCGGTAGGTAAATGAAACAATCAGAGTAAGTCTTGATGAGAAGGGGCCTTTTAAAATGCCTGTGATGCATTAGCAGTCTTTTTTTAATGTGATATCAACCCCCTACTGTGAGCACATCTGAAAAGGAAGTGATAACGAGGAAAGAAATATCATGGTGATGCAATGAGAATAATGCAGGGGGCAGAGAAATGGGGAAATGACAGGATAACCACAAATCCAGATCTGCTTTTTAAAGTTCCCAAATCAGCTTAAAGCTTTTAAACAAAATGTATCTATTTTACATAGTAGTGCAATTAGTCGATAAAGCGCTAGCCACTATAAATAACTTCAATCTTCGTGATATACTGTGAAGATGGTCATAATTTTTTCAAACTAAATTACATAGATTAAGCATTATCAAGCATTTTTCTTTAAATGTTTTTTCCCCTTTCCCTCACTTTACAAACCCAACTATAACTCCAAGACTCCTTCCCTGTGAGCCTGGCTTAAAAATAGTTTGGCACAGAGGAGGAAGACCGCCTGCATGCTAAATTATTTGCTGACTGCCTCATGTCTCCTCCTAAGGAGGTTTTTAGGAGAAAAGGAGAACCAGGGCATAGTAACAATGTCAAGTCTTCCTTTCAGACTCCTAGATTTTCCAGCTGCTGTTGCTGATCTGTGATTTGTCACCTGCTATGCAATTTGGGAAAATTAAATGAATAAGGACATGGTTTTCCAAGGTAACATAGTTAGTTTTTAAAAGCACCCATTTTATAAAGGATGTCTAAGTAAAGATTTGATGCCAGTGTCTTGCTGGTCTGTGCACCAAAATTGATCCTATGCATTTATGCCTTGGCTTTTAGCCAGTCTTTGCTTTTTATTATATCTCCCAGAGTAATTGTATTAAGGAAGGGGTTGCTATATTGATTTTCACATCCTTTGTGATGGACCTTCAATTTTCTTTCCCACTCTGGATGAAGTTTTTTTTCCTCTACCATAAATCTATCAAGATACTGGAAAATAATATATTTTCCTCTTTCATAGGAAAAACATAAAAAATATTTCTTCATTCCCTTGAGATATAAAAGTGATCCAACACAGATTAAATCACAACATAAATTACTATTTTTATTGAAATTATTTCGGTTTATGTGCTGAATAATTTTTGCATAGTATACTAGGTATCAAAGAGGACTTTCCAGGCTTGTCCATGATGTGTTGGTTTTCTATGTATAGAGACCTTTTTAATATATTTATTTGCTTGTAAGAGAAGCATCCTTTGGTTGTTTATGATTATTTATCATCAAGTTGGTGTTAACCCTTAGTGAGTGCCTAGATTTTCTCCAAGATGATCTGTTCTCAGTCTGGTCCTTCAGATCTTCCAACAGAGCACTCATCACTGCTGTAACTGGCACCATACAAGTGTTGTCCCCTTTTACTCTTTTCTTCACCTTTCCCAGCATTTTAGACTTCTCCAAAAAGCTAGATTTTTGCATCATGTGTTAAAGATATGATAGTTTGAGTGTGTGGTTCAAGTCAAGACTTTTTTTTTTAATGTTTATCCACAGTATTCTCAGTTTTCTCCAACACCAAAGTTCAAATGCACCATATTCTGTTTCTTTGAAAACCAATGTTTGTTCCATAGAATATCACAGGGAAAATGATTGCTTACACAATTCTGATCTTTGTAGGTATGGACACATCATCTTGCGTGAGTATCTTTTCCAAGGGCTTCTTTGCTATTTTACAAGTGCTAGTCTGTGGTGTACTTCTCAACTGATGGTTCTTTTATTACTGATAATGGATTCAAAACAGAAGTTACCTACTGCTTTAATACCTTTATTGTCAATTCTAAGGCTGCTTGCTATACCTGTAGTAATTAATTTGAACTTCTTGTTATTTAATTGTGGCCCATATTTACACTATTTACTCCTTGATTTTCATTACTAGAACTTGCAGGTGATTTGCACTTTTAGCTGTCAGAATAGTACGATCAGCATATTGCAGGTTTTTTATATTTCTTCCTCATATTTTAAAATAATAATCTTTTTCCAATCCACCTTCCCTCAATATATATTTAGGTTGAAAAAATAAGGCAAGAAGAAAGTATATAGCTGGGTGACTTTAAGCTAGCCACTTTCTTCCAGCCAACTCACAGAATTGAGGCCAACCAACCTCATAGAATTGTTGTTGTGAAGAAAAGAGAAGGAGGAAGGTGTGATGGATGTGTTTACCACCCTGAGTTATTTGTAAAAATAACAAAGGCAGGATATCTCCCTTTCCATGTAGGGCTCTAATCTGTCTTGGATGGTTTTATTTGCCAGTATATAAAATTAAGAATATTGCAGAATAATTTGCATACTTGTCAAGACTGCTTTCTTTGGTATTGATATGTAGACTAATTTCTTCCAATCTCAGGACACTGTCATTTTGTTAACATATTTTGGGTCTATTACTTTTTCATCTATTGTTGCCTGCTGTTTTTCTAAAGGTATTCCTTCAGTTCCTTATCTTTCCAACTAATCTAACCTCATTTTCTAATAGCAAAGTTTCCTATAAATAGGGAATATCTTCTCAAGTATGTTGGAATTTGACATCTCTACTGGATAGAATTTCAGAATAGTGTTCCAATTTTTCTTGATCTTCTTTAAATTAATTACTTTTTTTTGGCAGCTTTTAGCATATCAATTTGACAGTGGAGGCTTCTGAGTTTGGAGATCTTTTGGAAGACTTTCCTTGTTTTTCAAAGTCAGATTCCCTATTCAATGTGTTTATAGATTTCATTGTAACACTGCTTCTTGTCTCTTCTAACAGCTCTGTAAAATTCTTTGATAATTTCCTTCCTAAGATCTTTATATTTCTTGACTTCAACTTTTATTCTCTTGACAATTTCCACCATTTGTTCTGATATAAAAGTTTGCTTTTTCTATTTCTAAATCTCTAAGCAGTTATTTTTCACAATCATCCTTAACAATTTCTTTAACTTCATTCCACACTTTGTCTGGTTTTCTATCAATAAAGTTCAGGAGTTCAGAGCAATGATTTTGTGATCTGTTCCACAAGCAGCCTCTGGCAACATCTTTGCTGTTATAACTGAGCTCTTCCATCTCCTTGCGCTTATAATATAGTCATTTTGATTTCTGGATAGTCTGTTAAATGATGGTCATATATAAAGATATTGTTTTGGTGGTGGGAAGGCTTTGTTAGCAAATGAAGATATCATAGGATTGCCTATGATAGCAATGTGTGGCTGATTCACTTCACCTTTCATTGTGTTGTGCTTCTCTGTATTCATGCTTCTTAAGTTCCCTGATCCCTGTAATTCTAACTTTGCAGCTTTGGATTTTCGTTTCCTGCATGACAACCTCAGCAGCTAGAAGCTTTAGCCTATCGGCATCATAAACCTCATTTAGTACTTCAAAAGCTCCTTAGCTCCTTTTCTCAGTAGTATATTGAGTGCCATCTGACCCAAAGGTACCATCATCTGGCATTATTTCATTTTATATTATCTATCTATGTGATTTTCTTGGTAAAATGCAAAGGTAGTTTAGCATTGCTTTCTCTTACACAATATGAAAGGTTCTCTTTGTTATTAGTGTTCCTTGTTACCAAAATGATCACCCACCCCCAGCAAGTTCCTCTTTTGCTGCTGTCCAACATACATGGCTGCTTGCTTCAGCTGGGCAGATGAGACGATCTTACTGCCTTGGTTGGTCTTGCTGGTATCCTTGCAGCATTCTTTGCTCATCTTTCCTAGGAATGCTCTATGATAGTCCTTTTTGGGTTTGGCAGAGCAGGGTTAGACAAAAAGATTTTTCTGATTGAAGCAAAAGACAAATTAGAGGTTCCACACCTTCCATTTCTATGTAAAGAACCTACTAACATTTCACTACTCACGATGCAACAGCTTCCTCCATTAGTTCTGACAATTCTAAACTAGATTAACAGAAAGTGATAGGCCACTTTCATCGCTGTCTTCAGGCAGCACAAAATGGACATGACTAGGTGAGGGCACTGCTGTTTCTCACTTGACATTCATACTCAACATCTACATCTGATGCAGCTATCTCAGCCTAATGATAGAGCTGACCCAGTGGCCCATCTGTCATTTGCATCTTTTCCTATTGCCTGTCTAGATCCTACCTAATTGTTGCTAGGTTCAAAACTCTGCCTCAAACACAGTTACCAGTAGGAAAAGGTGTTAAAAAATAATGGACAGAACAGATCCCTGCATGAGTCTTAGAGCTTATTCACAAGTGAAACTAAAAACACCTTGGAGTGTTTGGAATGTGTCTCTTGTGAAGGCTACTAATGCCAGTTAGCAAATAGGAAGAAAGTAATTTTCCAGACATTTCTTCTTCGTCCCTTCTCAGAAACTGTATCTACAAGAGATCCAAAGTAATTACAGAAGTGTACCTGAAGACGACAGTTGAATTTCAACTAGCAACTCCATATTTTTAAGTACAGGGCATACTATTTATCCCTCCCAGTCTCTCCTTAAGCTGCTGGTAAAATACAGATGGTCCTCAATTTATGACCAGAATTTGGACCAGAATTTCTGTTGCTAAATAAGGTGGTTGTTAAGTGAATCATGGCAGATTTTATGATTTTTTTTGCCATGGTTGTTAAATGAATCACTGCAGTTGTTAAGTGAATCATGTGGTTATTAAACAAATCTGTCAATCATGAAATAAATAAGGCTCTATATTTACTCAAGAAAAACCAAATGCCCAGGTATAGCATAAGTGGTACCTAGCTCAATAGTAGTAACTGTGAGAGGGATCTATGAGCCAGCAATGTGATGCAGCTGCCAAAAAAGCCAATGCAGTCCTAGGTTACATTAACAGAGGTGTAGAATCAAGATCACACAAAGTGTTAATATCACTCTAATGCCTTGGTAAGACCACATTTGGAATACTGCACCCAGTTTTGGTCACCAGAATGTAAAAAAGAAGTTGAGACTCTAGAAAGAGTACAGAGAAGAGTAACAAAGATGATTAGGGGACTGGAGGCTAAAAAATTGCTGGAATTGGGTACATCTAGTTTAATGAAAAGAAGGACTAGGGGTGACATGGTAGCAGTGTTCCAATATCTCAGGGGCTGCCACAAAGGAGAGGGAATCAAGCTATTCTTCAAAGCACCTAAAAGCAGAACAAGGGATAATGAATGGAAACTAATTAAGGAGAGAAGCAACCTAGAACTAGGGAGAAATTTCCTGACAGAACAATTAATCAGTGGAATGACTTGCCGCGAGAAGTTGTGGGTGCTCCAACACTGGAAGTTTTTAAGAAAAGATTGGATAACCATTTGTCTGAAATGGTATAGAGTTTCCTGCCTGAGCAGGGGTTTAGACTAGAAGACCTCCAAAGTCCCTTCCAGATGTTATTCTGTTATTCTGTGATTTCCTCCATTGACTGCTTGTCAGAATTCAGTGGGGAAGGTCGCAAATGTTGATCACATTATCCTCTGAAGATATAATTGTCATAAATACATGCCTGTTGACAAGCACCTGAATGTTGATCACATAACAGTGGGGATGCTGCAACAATCATTAAGTATGAGGACTGGTCATAAGACACTGTTTCAGTGTCATTGTAACTTTGAATGGTGACTAAATAAATGGTTGTAGGTTGAGGATTATCTGTACAATATCTAACTCATGACTTATGATAGAGCCATTTTTAGCAATTAGTATTTGGAAAAAGATATGTGTTTCTGTGTTTCAGAAAGAGAAATGGTACTTTTCATTCATAGCAAGAGTGTCATATACAGCCAAGGCTTTTCTGAGAAAATATTCTTATTGGTCGAGCAGATAAACTCCTGCAAGAAGATGACCAAGTATGGTTTTATTGGGCCAACAGTGCCCTTATTTCTATTACCACCATTTTACCTTCCTAATTTGGTCAAACCAATTCAATCTGGTTTCACAAAAATATGTACCAAAAACTCCATGTGAGTTCTGACTTTAGGAGTCCAAGTAACTCTACCCTAAATCTAAATGTACTTTATAACTTCATGCTATCTCCAGAATGTGATGCTAACTTTTGATTTTCATGTGTTGTTACATGTATATTTCCATTTTTCTAATAAAGTTCTCTTTTCCCAATCTCTTTCAGTTAAAGCTGTAAGAAAAAAAAACCAACGTTATAAGCAAAAGAAGAAATGAATCATTTATGGAGGAGAAAAAGCCAAACTTCTGATTAGAGAGGGGAACTACTACGGCTCTTTCCATTATGAACTCTTCAGCTCAGGAAGCTTCTTACCTTTAGCATAGAACTACCTGCAGTAACCGCAGAGATTCTTGAAGGAGTCAGTGTGGCAAGGGCGTGGCTGTTTCCACTTGCCTTCATGTTGAATTTCAGATGTGCCCTGTGAAAGCATTTACTTTGAATGGAAGTTGCACTTGCCCATTGAAAATGAGACACTTCCAATTGAACTTGCTTCTCATCTGTGTGGCAACCACCACTGCAATTCTTGTTGTGCCATGGAAAGTCAAATGTCCATTGCAGTGTGTCTGCCAGATCAGACCATGGTATACCCCCAGGTCTGTGTACAGGGAAGCTGCCACAGTTGACTGCAATGATTTGTTTATCTCCACAGTGCCTGAAAGATTGCCAGAGGGAACACAGATTCTTCTCTTGCAAAGCAACAATATTGTCAAGGTCGAGCAGAGTGAACTGGACTATCTGAAAAACCTGACAGAGCTAGATTTATCACAGAACAGTTTCTCAGACATTTGGGACTTTGGCCTGAAGAATATGCCTCAATTGCTAAGTCTTCACTTGGAAGAAAACCAGCTGGCTGAACTTCCTGATAACAGCTTCTCAAGCCTGGCTAATCTTCAGGAACTTTATCTTAATCACAATCAAATACGCAGGATTTCTCCCCAAGCCTTCTTAGGTCTTGGAAATCTCCTTCGACTCCATCTCAACTCCAACTTCTTAAGGACAATTGACAGTCGCTGGTTCCAAGTACTACCCAGTCTGGAGATCCTAATGATTGGTGGCAACAAAGTAGATGCCATTCTGGATATGAACTTCAGGGCTTTATCAAACTTGAGAAGTTTGGTTCTGGCTGGAATGAACCTGAGAGAGATTTCAGATTATGCTCTTGTAGGTTTAAAAAATCTGGAGAGTCTGTCTTTCTATGACAACAACCTGATCAGTGTTCCCAAACGAGCATTACAGCAAGTTCCTGGACTTAAGTTCTTGGATCTGAACAAAAATCCACTTCAGAGGATTAAGCAGAGTGACTTCACAAACATGCTACACCTCAAGGAACTGGGACTCAACAATATGGAAGAGCTGGTTTCTATTGACAAATTTGCCTTGATCAATTTGCCTGAACTAACAAAACTGGATGTGACCAACAACCCTAAATTATCCTATATCCATCCCAGTGCTTTCCATCATCTCCCCCAGATGGAAACTCTCATGCTCAACAACAATGCTCTAAGTGCTTTGCATAAGCAAACACTAGAGTCTCTCCCCAGTCTGCAAGAGATAAGCATCCACAGCAATCCCCTCCACTGTGATTGTGTCATCCGCTGGGTCAATACTACCGAGAACCATATACGTTTCATTGAGCCTCAATCCACATTATGTGCTGAACCTCCAGACCTAAAAAGAAAACATATACGTGATGTCCCCTTCAGAGAAATGACTGACAGATGCTTACCCCTCATCTCTGACAAAAGCTTCCCTTCTCATTTAGACGTGGTAGATGGAGAAGACATCTCTCTTCATTGCAGGGCTTTAGCAGAACCTGAACCAGAGATCTACTGGGTCACACCATCAGGTCTTAAGCTACTGCCATTCTCAGAAGATGGAAAGTATAAAGTGGACTCTGAGGGGACAATGGAGATTCACAAGGTCACAATACAAGAGGCAGGTCTCTATACATGCATGGCTCAAAATCTCATTGGTGCTGACACCAGAAGTATCAGTGTAATAGTCAACAGTTCTTTTCCCTTTACTGAAGACTTGTTAGAGCTGATCATTGAGGAAGTCCAGATTTACAATATCCTGGTTTCATGGAAACCTCATCTCAATACCATTTCATCTAATCTAACTTGGTCCAGTTTCAACCCCAGCTTCGACTTAACAAATGTAGCCCGTATTCCAACAGGTACCCACATGTATAACATCACAAGATTGCACCACGATACAGGATATTGGGCCTGTCTTCATATAGCATTTGCAAATTTGCAGACCAAGGTTGCCTGTGTCAATGCCAGGACTAAAGAGGCTCAATACCAATACTTGGAAAGCAGGCAGGGTGCCCTGATGGTATTGTTCCTCTGCATATTGGTGCTGTCTACAAGCCTCATAGGCAACTGTGGTTTCAGTTCTTTCAAATTTCAGTCTAGGAGCCAGGGAGTCTGCATGCCATGGAAAACAGCCTCATCTGCAGTTCATGTAGTATATCCAACTTTTATCAAACAGTGGGATCAAGGGAGAAAGGGTGAGACACTCCTAGCCATGGAGGTACAAGCAACATCGTTGGACTCTTGAAGGTTGTAGGTTTTTTTCCTCTGCAAGAAGGGTGCATAAATACATCTGGTGAATTTCTTTAAAAATTACCAAATACAGATGAAAAAGGAAAAATCCTGAAGTATGAAAACCATGAATATGGAAGAGGGATAGGGAAAGTTGTCCCTTTTCCAGCCAAACCATGAGTTTGCTTGGCCAAACATATTATCTCTTAATCCAAGATAAAGAATCTATTTTTACTGTAAGAAAAGTTGCTGAAAAGACAGGGCAGACAACCTGAGCTGGAAAGCATCAAGCTTGAAATTCCAAAACATCTCTGCCTCTTCCAGGCACCTATGACTTCTCTGGCAGCCTGTTACCAATATACTTTGTGCTCAGCACACGTCTGCTCCCCTGGAAATACAAAAAGGCCTTTTCCTTTGGGGATATCTTTCTCTGTGTGTGGATATATATCACTGCAGAGAATCTTGACCAAATCCAACAAATCTTTTGTGACCTGAAGAATTCGCCTCCTGCAGTACTTTCCCATCTTTTGTGACATGAAGAGAGGCAACTTTCTCCGGCTTGAGAATCAGGAAAAACGATTACAGTAGAAGGGGGGGGTGAAACTTTGAATCAATTAACAATGTCAGTTAGCCAATATGGACTGGATTTCAGTTCAAGAACTTAATTTCAATATTATTTTGTAAACTTTTGTGAATAAGATTGAAAACAAAAGGAAGAGGGGATGAAGATTTTTTTTTGTAATATATATATATAAATATAACTGGGAAGGGAGGGATGGAGTGGGCCCTTTATATACCAATCTACCATATGGAAAAGGCTTTATGTTAGGTCAGCATTGCTTCAGCTATAGGGTGGGCAGAATGACAAGGAGGGGAGGGAATAATAGTTGATGTAACATTGATTTCAAAGAATGAAAATCTCTTTGTTTTAAAGTGGTTGATTTCCATGCGGCACAACTGAAAACATCCCAGGAGAAGACACAGGCTGAGTGGTTGAGAAAAAGAGGGAGGATGAATATTCCCTTTTCTAACTCTGTCATCATTTCTTTGTCTCTGATAAGCCAATTAAAATTGCAAATAAAATTTTTCTGTAGTTGTGTGCTTTTCCCAAAGCTCTTCCTAGATAATCCAAATCCAGCCGTGATTTGTGGCAGCAGGGAAAGAGGGTCGTAAGGGACTTCTGCTGATAGGGTGCCTAACTTCCACTTGCAAAAGTCTCTTGTATATCTCCACCCTGCAAAGTGTGGTGTGCGATTCCTTTAGTCCTTCAGAACATTATTACTAAATTGTTACTTTCGATCTGATAGATGAAGGCATTCTTAAATACGCATAGAATAATCCTATTAGTTATATTAAAGCGGCTTGATTTCAATTACATTTTAATCAAATTTAGTTTTTGTTCCTGCTTCAGTCGTCTTTTGGAGAATGGGTCCCAATATATCATTCGAGACTCAAGTAGAATCCTGTTCTGAAAAGTCATGCACTTCTAACTTATACCAAGGGAAGCTCTGCATCTGTTCCAGTAAGAAAGAGGGGCAGAGAGCATCAGCAGGAGGATCAGAGTTATTATTATTGTTGATTGGTTTCACAATTAGCAGATATTTAGACCGCGTTTGACATTTTTATGTACCAGTCAAGTCCTTCCCAAAGACCTGGTCTAGGCAGATGTTAGAGGTATTTGTTTATTATTTAT
>JANHFL010009542.1:0-17523 GCA_032468155.1 Oxyrhabdium leporinum | reverse complement strand
CTCTCTCTCTCTCTCTCTCTCTCTCTCTCTCTCTCTCTCTCTCTCTCTCTCTCTCTCTCTCTCCCTCCCTCCCTCCTATTCTTCCCATACTCAATTATTATGACTTTGTCCATTTTTGGACCTGCACAAAGAAAGGTTATTCCACATTCTTTCATAATTTTGTGTGTGTGTGTTCTTGTTCTCTTTATTCTTACTAATGGAATGATCTCAGTGTCTGAAGGTATAACTTGGTTGTGTTTTAAACAACACTTCTCTGTACTGTGTATCACAATAATGATTTCATATTCATATGTTCGAAAGCTAGAACAGATAAGTGGACATGGACAGATGGCTTTTCTAAACTGTGAAAGGAAAGGAAATTCTTCACCCAAACACAGAAGTGAAAAAAAAGTAAAAGATTGGGCTTTACACACAACCTCTCATGGGTTCTAATGAATTTGTATAATGCAGTAAAAACAATGGCTCAGGTTCATCTCAGTGTAATGAAAAAGACAAGGACTGAGTAATCTGTGTGCCTGTTTAATTTGCAGGAGTTAATAGGCAACTTCAAACCCACTGTTCAAATAAAAGTTTGTTTGGGAGGGAGATTAAAAAGGCCTTCAGCAAGATCTTTTTATGAGGAAAAATCTTTTCTGTGGTATGTCAACACTTCAAAGGTAAAAATAAATGACCTGCTCTATAAACTTTTAAAAGAATTCTAAATATATATTTCCCTATCAGCTTTTGTATTAAAACTATATTATTTGTTTCTATTATTTTATGTAGTTATATTATTTTATATAATCACTTACGTATTTTGCACTGAATTACTTTGTTGTTTTCATTACAGTCTTAGTTACTGTAAATCACCCATTAAGGTTAATCATCCTAAAAGACAATAGATCAAATATGTTAAAGAAATGACTTTTTTCTGAACTGCAATATTCCTGAAAATTGGGATTTTTTTATTTTATTTTATTATTCGATTTGTATGCCGCCCCTATTCCGCAGATCCCATTCAACAATATCTTAAAACAAGTTCTTCTAGTCTGAATCATGAAAAAAAGCTTGTGCCAAAGATATTGCTTTCCTGGAGGAGGCTCTAATGCTAGGAAAGGTGAAAGGAAAAAGAAGAGAACTAGCAACAAGGTGGATGGACTGTGACAATGAATGCACTTTTAGAAGTCCAGCTTAGGGCAGATCAACAAAGACAACATCTATATCTTCAAAGAAGCATTAATAACCTGATGGCACATAATCATCAATCATCAAAAATATTGGTATGGCTTAACATAGCAATGGGAAGATGCTGCAGAATAGAAGACAAGCTGTACATCTTCCAGTTCCTCCCACAAGCCATGTTGAGCTATATGTTCCGAAGTCTTCCTCAAGCTATATTACAACAATTACCAGCAACAGAAATGCTGGTTCTTCTTCTTCTTCTTGTGCCACATCCTCATCAGATGTTGGCAATCATATTGGCAATCCTATTTTTATCAACAGTCGCATGAACAAGTGCTGTTGAGTTTTGTCCAAACCAGTCCCTTAGATTTTGAAGCCCTGGTGTTCTTCTTCTGCCTGGACCTCATTTGTCTTCAATCTTTCCTTGGAGGGTTAAGTAAAGTATGCTGTATTTTTCTGGGTGTCACATCACATGTCCAAAATATTCTGACTTTTGCCTTTTTATGGTTTTGATTATTTCCCTTGGCTTTCCCAGGCGGCTTATCACCTCCTCATTTTTTACTTTGTCAACCCAACTTATACATAACAGCCACCTGTAAATCCACATTTCAAATGCTTCTAATCTCTTCAAGTGGCTTTCTGTCAGAGACCAACTCTGCACTACATAGAGCAGGATAGAAAAGATGTAGCATCTGAGAAGCCTGATTTTCAAATTTAGGCTTATGTAGTGACTGCAGAAGACTTTTTTTTCATTTTGAAGAATGCTGGTTACTATACAATAATTGAGCTCTGAAGGAAGTATCATGGAGATGTGTGCTTAGTCTTATATAGATCCAGGATTTGTAATACTGTACAATTTCTGGAGCGATTCTTGGCACTTGTTTCAGAGCTAGCTTTTGTTGATTCTTCCAAGAGCAAACTAATGAGTTTCTTGGAAGAGCTTTGGGGCTTTCTGTGATTTAAAACTGGCAGTAAAAGAAAAAGAAGACAGAGAAGGTAGTTGGTTAATTGACCTTTATTGTGCCTTCTGGTTCATTTAGAAATGGAAATTAAATTAACATGATAATTCAGTCCTACTGAGTTAAGGCTGCTATAAACCCATTAAATTTTATGGCAATTGATTTAGCATTTTTTTCTATTAACTGGGTTTAATTTTCAATATTGTCATGCAGATTCAGAGAAGTGGTTCATTCAATTGGGTTCCTTCAAGTTACCAGTCGTAGCTGTTTTATGAGGGTAACTTAATTATGGGAGAGCACAGGTCCTTACCATCAAGAGCATGTATTAATCTTGAAAATGAGTTGGTGCAAAGAGCATAGATAAACAGGGGAAAACCAGAATATGGTGCATTAAATTCCATGGTAAAACTCACTCTTTGGTACAGTTACCAATGCATTTCCTTTTAGTTCTGTTTTTAAATAATCTTTTTAAATTAGTTGCATGGGCTATTCATCATTAACATTGCTGGTTTATACACCCTACATTTTGCAGCAGCTTGCTTGAAATATTATTTGTAAGCCTATTCTAATGGCATTGAGTAATTTTTTGTTCTGTTCCCTATATTGGATTTGTTTTAGTTATATTTTGAATCTCTTTCTCCTACTTACAATGTTACTGAAAACAGCTATACCTTATTTTATGCAATGAAATAATTTGACAATGGATTAAATGGATTCAGAACCTAAAAATAACTTTTCAGAGCATATAGTTACATTCAATAGCCCCTGGATCTGGGCATTAGTGTAATCTAGTTCTCTTTACTGAAACAAAGAAAAATAAGGAAAGAGGGACTCACCTTCTGTTCCTGGTTTTTTTCTCTCTCTCCATCTATACTTGGCTTTCTGTTTCAGACATTACTGATAGAAAAGGAAAGAACTGAGAAATATAGGTTACAAAGAACCAGAGTGAAGTGCTAATTGGCTTCTAAGAAACTGAGGCATCTATGAATATTTGTCTTTAAAGTAAGTTGAAGATGACATAGAACAATCAAAACAACACTTCCCCCCCCCCATCATATCCATTAATGCAAATCTTTCTGTTTCAAGCTGTAACATTATATATTCATAACCAGTAACCTATATAATAATATATCTCATGATTTTTTAATGATATGCTCTTAATTTTCTCTTTACTAAAGCATTAAAAAGATGCTTACATCTCTGTGGCTTATATAGGGCACATCTGCACTTACTGTTTAAGCTGTCTTGTGCTTATATCAATTCAACTTTAAACCAGTTTAAGAAATATCCTGTATATACTGACACTATGGCTTGCCTCTTTTGTTTTTTAAGACAGATCATTTGGATGGCATGGATATTCATGTTACAATAAGGTTAATGTGAGATACTAGAACTTTGTCAGGGGGAATAGCAATAACAATAGCACTTAGACTTGTATACCACTTCACAGTGCTTTACAGCCCTTTCTAAGTGGTTTACAGAGTCAGCCTATTGCCCCCAACAATCTGGGTCCTCATTTTGTAACCTCAGAAGGGTGGAAGGCTAAGTCAACCTTGAGCTGGTGAGAATCAAACTGCCTACATTCGGCAGTCAGCAGAATTAGAAGTGGTTGTTACAGAATTTCAGATTATTTTATTTCATTGTAATACGTATATATTGTAATTCTGCAGCCATATGGAATTTATCTTGAAGTTTATATATGTATCCTAAGAGCAGCATCAGCATCAGTTTATATCATTCTTATATCAGGAATCCCAACATGAGGCCCAAAGCTACACTCTCTTTTGTGGTTACTACCACAACTTCGAAAAAGGGAGATATGGACTGTCACTGTTTTCATTCAGAAGACTGACAAAGATTATATTATGAGTTCTAATTCATTTGAAGGGAAACCATAAATCTGAAAAAAATAAAAATAAAATTAGAAAAGAACAGAAAATACAGGGCCTGCCAATTTATGAGTGTCTCACAGCTCACCAGCAGTTGCCCTCGCCTTTCTCAAAATTATGATATGGATTCTAAGCTCCCAAAAGCTGAAAACGCCTCATTTATGTAGAGGCATCTGTAAAGTAAGGGTACATTGCGGCAGAGGGAAATATTAACTGGGTATTATGGCCATATAAAAATGGTTCTCTCTAAAATCATTGTTTGGGGTCTAGCTTTACTTATTTGAGCTCTGCTTGGTTTCAAAGCATGAGGCAAGGGTATCTGAGAAGCTGTCTCACCTTGATGGGACTATCTTACCCTACTTCTTCCAGCAGAAAGGGCCTACTTCAGATCCTGTCTGCCAAAGAATTTTTCCTGGCAGGGTCTAGAAGAAGACTCTTTTCTGCTATGGGCCCGTCCCTCTGGAATATACTCCCCTTGGATGTCAGTTCTGCCCCAACTCTCCTCACTTTCTGGAAGAGCCTGGGGCCTCGACCAGTGACTACTATGTTGTGGGATGGCTGATGGAGTACAGAAGGTCCAGACCACCCATCATCTTGGCTTTTAGCTTTTCTATTTAATTCCTCTAATTTTAATTGTAGGGCTTTTCTACTTTTTATCATATTGGAAGCCACCCAGAGTCACTGTATTAGTGAGATGGATGGAATAAAAATTTAATAAGTAAATAAATAACTTGCATAGAAGATTTCTTTATGTAATGTAATGGAAATGAAAATGAAAATCTGGATTAGCTGTTCCCATTAAATGCTACAGCATTGGGTGAAAAATATTTCAAAGGATTTGTTGACGTTTCTTTCCGACCAGAATAATAGTTGAGCAGGAACTGGGGATACATTAGTAATTGTAAAGGTTGGCAATAAGGCAAAGTTATGCCGATGGAGTTACCAGAAATATGAAATTAGAGCATGTTTCTTAATTATTGTGTAAGTGTATGCATATGTTAACATGCACACACTGTCAATCTCACACATGCACATACACAGAATCTGGTTCAACTAAGCCATGCATTTGATTAACTCTGATTTGTTAAACAAGCTACAATTGGCTATATTTCCTCAACAGAATTCAGTAAAACATGCAAACTAGCTATAAACCATGGTTTACACAACACAATCACTATATATGGAGATATGATAAGCTGCAGACCATTGCATTACATCAGCACAGTTTATAAATATGCTACGCTTTAAACCATATAATGCAATATGTGAATCTTAGCACTGAAACACTGAAATACACACACAGAGAATCTATCACAAAAAGTAGTTGAAAGTATATATAAAGATTTGCAAGCAATCTTATATATTTCATTACATAAGATGGCTTGGATTCCTTGTCTTGAAACAGCTACATGTTTTCCCATTTCAGTGCCCACTCTCAATAGCCTGGCGATAACAGATTACAGTCTGACATACAACAATCAGTTAAATATACTTTGAAAATACTGAATTACTGTGTTGATCATTAAAATGAATTAACATTTGAATGTTTTTTAATTCCATCTGTTATGTATTTGTGCCTCTCCACAAGGATTTATTTCAGTTTCATCCAAATTGTTTTATATTTCATTCCATTCTGCTTTTTATTCTTTGTTTTTTTAGAAATATATTTACCCTCACTGACACATCAGTGCAAAATTTATGACGTGAGCATTCTGTTTTGCAGAACATCCTCTCTGATCAAATACAAAAAGCTATTTGCCATTAATTTCTCACTGTAAAATACTCACCTGCACACAAGAGTAGCTTCTGTAGTATTTATGGTTATGGGAAATATGTCAAATTCAGTCATGTAAGAATTCAGGGGAATAGGATGTTGACACAGTTTCCAATTCCTATTAGCTAATAAAAAAACAACAACTGCTTGAAAATTGCTTCCCGGATAACTCCAGGGTAACTCAATGAACTCCCTATGCACTAACAATGTTTAATGTGGAATGGGACTGTTTTACTAATCATCACGGGTGGGGGAAAAGTAGAGAATTGTCCTATATAGTCACAAGCAGTTAGCATCTGCCTGTCTTAATTATATTTTATATATGACATCCATAATTCAGTTGGTATTCACACCCTTGATTCTGTCCATGACACAATGTGCACACGTGCACACTGACAAACTGGAGAAAAATAATAAATCTCACAATAGGAGGAATTCTTAAACAGCATTTGAGAGGGAAAATGCTGAAGTCCATCTAGCATTCAGAACCTCTCCTGGGGAATTTCTTCTTGAAAGAGTATCTGAATTTGACTCAGAGAGCTGAATTTCATCTTGCATTGAAATCAGAGTATTACTGCAGTCATTTTGTGTAGGCATCCAGCGTGCCCTCAAGGCACCAGAAGAACATGAGAAAATTGTGACTGTTCTTTTAATACAATTGGAAAAAAGAACGAGAACGAAAATAAAACAATAGCAGAAACATAGTTAAATTAGGTAATTAGGTGCCATCAGATTGCATACAACTCTTCACCACTGTATGTACAGATACCTGCTATCACAGCTTGTTCAGTGATCATCTATAGCTCTTTCAAGGATATTGTCCATTGTCTTTTCCTTCTACTTCTATAAACCTTGCCAAGAATGCAGATAGTACTTGACTTACAAGCACAACTGAGACGAGAATTTCCATCACTATGTGGAGCAGTTGTTAATTCATGCCCGATTTTACAAATTTTTTTGCCGCTGTTGTTATGTAAATCACCACAGTTGTTAAGTGACTCATATGGTTGTAAAGCGGAATAACACAGAATAACAGAAGTTGGAAGGGATGAGGGGTCCTTGGTGCTCTCTGAGCTTGCTTATTTTCTTGCAAATGTTTCATTAGCCAAACTAGGTAATATCATCAATGATAGTCCTAGCACTGATGATGTTACCTAATTTGGGTAATGAAATGTCTGTAAGAAAACAAGCAAGCTCAGAGAGCACCAAGGACCTCTCATTTCAATCCCAAGATACAAATGGTCTTCTAATCCAACAGCCTGCTCAGGCAGGAAACCCTATACCATTTCAGATGAATGGTTGTCCAATCTCGTCTTAAAAACTTCCAGTGTTGAAGCATCCACAACTTCTAGAGCCAAGTCCTTCCGCTGACAGTTCTAACTGTCAAGAAATTTCTCTTTAGTTCTAGGTTGCATCTGTCTTTGATTAGTTTCCATTCGTTGCTTGTTGCTTTGGAGAATAGGTTGACTCCCTCTTCTTTATGGTAAGTTGGCAACCACTTATATATTGGAACACTGCTATCATGTCACCCCTAGTCCTTCTTTTCATTAAACTAGACATACCACCATGTTAAAACTTGTCTCTTCATTTTTTTCCAATATTTAGAATAAATTCTATGAAAATATAAAAATTCATAATTTTGTTCTCAATTTTCACCATTACTATATAAGCTACATTACATTTTCACTATCAAACATAACTACATTGAACTTCAGTACATTAATTTTCAGACCATTTTTTTTTTTATTGAGAGCCTTATTGAGGCTTATTGACAGCCAGCTTGGTTTAATGGCTAGGAACCAAGAGACCATGAGTTCTAGTTTTGTCTTAGGCATAAAGTCAGCTGTCTTTGTCTCAGCCATAGGAAAGAAGCAATGGGAAATCACTTCTGAAAAACCTTTTCAAGAAAACTGCAGAGAATTGTCCAGGCAGTTTCGGAGAATTGGACACAATTGACTGGAAGAAAAAAATCTTATTGCATCATACATTCTATCTAGAATTCACTGCAAATTATTCAAGTTTTCAGCTAACAATTCACCACTATCTGTCCCTAGATTATATTTCCTAACACAACTCTAATGTCAACGAAAGCATTCCTTCTACATTTATCCATAAACAACTAAACAACCTAGATGATATCACACATCTTTGTCTTACCCCTTAGTGGTTAATCATTTGCAAATTACTCTATTTATTCTCAAAAAGAGTTTATTTACACCTTAAGCAGAGAACTGAGGAACTGAATAAGTAAAGTAAGTGCAAATCTGCCTAAACAGAGTTTAGCAAAAGAATAAGATTGGCTTTTCCCTAAGCATTATATATTAGACAGGAATCGCTAAGTGATAAACCTTGCTAGCTGGTTGTTCATCAATATCACATAGCCCTTCACACAACTCAGTACTTGGTCTTTGTTTTGTCTATAGATGAAAGGAAAGCTGCAACAGTATCAGAATTCTGGAAAATTGATCGAAACTCTGAAATATCTGAATCAATCAAAAGCCCCCGATTTGGCAGCTCGAATTATTCCAAGTTAAAATTTAAAAGAGTAACTTCTGTCTAACTGTTTTGCCCATTCAAAGCTTTCTTCATTACTAGTAGCCTGAAATTACAGCATAAGGTTAACATGTGAAAGGGGCAACTTTACTATATTATACTACAGTATATATACCAATACTATATATTGGGGTGTATGGGTGTTTGTGTGTGTGTATTACATCACAGAATTATTTATGAGATATATAACAAAATACACTCCTCTTCTTCTGCATTATATTTAATAATCACTTAGTCTTGCTTTTCCCCTTGTTTAAATATTATGTACTCTTCCCCACTGGCACATAAACAGACCTATTCAGAGTAAAATCTGAATTGGGGTCCAATTCATAGTATTCTCTATTATTTTAATTATATTCTAATATGTGTGCTCAAATAATATACCTGTGTACAAATATATATCACTTGAGAGCATTTGTGTTCATTGGCACTCAGGAAAATACTCCTTGTCTGTTGGGGAGGAGGGCAATTCAGGGAAGAATGGTGGTGAAATATAATTTATGTTCAAATCAGTTTTCTGTTCCAACAATTTTTACATTCATTCAGCAAATTATGGCAGCTACATTTCTTTTGTTTGTTTTCTGTTGCTGTTTCAAGAAATGGTAAATACATTGTACTATACCGTCGTATATTTTTTTAAAAAAAGGTGACCTACACTTTCCATTTCAAATGCAGCTTCTTTAATGAAAATATTGTAATGTCAGTCCATGCAAAGCAAGTGCATATTAATATGCGTTTACATCTGTCTCATATTAATATTCATGCCTGAATCCACATCTCTACACAAAGCCAATTTTCTGACCATCTGTGTGATGGCTGGTGGATGCAATGAATAAATTTTATTTGTGAGGGGAGTGATAAATCATGTATCTTCGAGGGTTTTTTTTTTTTCATCCACAATCTTTGCTCTTAGGTGCTAAAATGTTTTCATCATGGTTTGGAATTTTTAAGCAAAACCAAACGATTAACTCCTTCGCACCTTTCTGTAGCTCAGCCAGCTTTTACAAAAGAATAGGAGAAACTGAAGGAGAGAACTATTAGTGGAAAGCTGTGTAACAGGCACTAACTTTGTGTGATTCCTCAATTGCATTTTCTTTTAGGAACTTGTCTGATTGAGAAATGTGCAGTGTCCCTCTATTACTTGGCACACTTAGGAATAAACATTATTCTGAGAATGTTGTCTTTGATTTTCTAATAACTAGTGATTTATATAACATGCTCTGATGTTATATAACTTTTGCTATCTTTTTGGTTTTGGTTTGGGAAGAATTCTCCAAAGAGGATTATTCCTAAATCACTCCAAAAAGAGAAGCTGAAATCAAGATATAACCATCAAGAATTAATTTATGCAATCAAATTACCTAGGCTAAGTCTGTCTACAGTGCCAGAATTTAGTTCTGGAGTCAAATGTTTAATGAGAAAGAAATCCAGAGCATTATTTTTTTTAATTCTTTAGAACTAAGCTCTTATACCCGTTTAACAAGTTTGAGACTGTCAAATCAGCTAACATAGCTCTGAGAAGACATCTATGCACCCATACTTTTCATCATAGTTAGAAACTGAATTGAAAGATTGGGCTAAACTATGGTTTATTTAATGATATTTTATTGAATACTAACCTCATCATTCCTTAAGATCCAAATGCAAAACTGTGAATTTTATAGTCTTCACTAAGAGAAGAAACATTCATGGTATTGGTTATATGAAGCCCAATGCCTTTTTTCTTTAAAGCCATTCTCTGTTTTCCGTTGCACAACAACAAAATCTGTTATAATACACCATTTACCATCTGTAGTTTTTAAAAATACCTCTATTAGAAATTGCCTTCTACAATGTAGAAATTTGTGACCCATCAATTGACTCTTCAGTCAACTGAAATGTTTTAATTATCCTATATCATGATTGTGCATATTTAGAAAAAAAAACTATGTTCCATTGAGTTGGACTTATTTGTAATTAAATGTATTGTTCATCCAATTTGTTGTAGTCCTAATTCCTACACTAAGCCAGCAAAAAAAAAAAAGCCCAAAGAAACAAATAGGTGCTTATGTGTACAAACTTATGTGACCTTTTTAGGTAACCTTTCTACATCATGAGTAATAAATAATTTCAGCTTCATATTTTTTTCTTCCAAAATATACTAATTTATTTTATGCATAATAATATGAAAGTTAGAATAGAAAATCTGAAGATTTAAGCTATAATATATCCTCTGATTCTCTTCTAACCTGAGAGATCTGTCAGGATGAGACCTATTTGAGTTTGATCAAGATAGAATTTATGCATATAAACATCTTGCATTAAAAATAGTAGTATTATATTAAAATGGTTCAAAGAAATCTTTATGAATTAGAGTATATGATGGTGTGCATGCACATGAAACTGAGTATTTCATCTGACCATGACTGTACATTTTTTTTCCTTTCCTTTCCTTTCCTTTCCTTTTCTTTTCTTTTCTTTTCTTTTCTTTTCCTTTCTTTTTTTTGTAGACCAGAAGAATGTCAACAGAATGCAGCCTATTTTTGACTTCAACCCACAGGCATATTTCATTCTGAAAAAAAAATTGCTCACTGACGTGAAGTTCAAAAAGGAATTTTAAATGAGTTTTGTACATCATCTGCATAATTAGCAAGAAATCATTTGTGGCTCCAATCAGTGCATGCAATTTTAATAAATTGCTCTAATAACAACTCTACAGAAATTAGACAAAGCCGTCATTGGGTCAATCAATGACACTCAAGAAAATAGCATTATAATGAAATTTCAAATGACAGTGTAATTCAACCTTATTCTTCTTTTTTTCATTAGTTCGACAAATAATATTTTACTGAAGTCTTTCTCAAATGAAGGAAAAAGTGTTTTGCAAGATTGTTAAAGAAGATAATGTATTTCATTAGTAAATTGTTATCCAAGCTGAGTAGACACTGAAAAATCTTGTAACCACTAATGAGTGATGCATAACCTACTGTGTTAAAGAAGGATATAGTTTTACCATCGGTATATCAGTTGATAATGCTGTTACTGCTTTCTTACTGTAACTATTAAAAAACATAAGGAATTGGAAACTAGCCCATGAAACCCTGGGCTTCAATACTTCTTTTCAAGGGGCCTCAAAGCTCTTTGGTGGTCTTACTGTAATAAAATCTCTTCTTCCATATAAATTAGGTAAGATTATTCAGCCCTCTTTCCCATATTATCTTTATATCCATCCCATGAACTTTGTTAGATTGTAACAGTCTTCATATCCAGATAGAGAAATGAATGTAGTTACCCTCAGATCCAATTTAAGTTTTGTCCCTTATATGACGCAGGAGTTGGGTTCACATGTAGTATTTAGTTGATTTGATGAATAGATCAAAATTGGCTGACTTTATAGAAAATACATAGAAGGCATCCTTAAATTCATGGTGACTAGATTCCCACAACCAGCTTAGTCAAAATGCTAGGTCTACACATCTTGGTTGTAGCAGCAGATAGAACTTCTCCCAAGTTACTAACAAAGTTGTAATTTCATTTATTTGATTTTTTATTCAAAAGGACAAATCAAAATAAACTCTGGCTGAAGCCAGGAGTGAGAATGCCTTAGTACTTGTGAACATATTTGTGTTCTTTTTCAGTGAAAGATGAGGAACAATTAAGCAGATCTATTTACAATTATTATTCATGATAGCAGTATGAACCTTTTATATTTGGAAGCAACACAGTTTGGGGAACAAAGAATAATAAGAACTCTTATCTTTCAAGCCTGGATGTAAGCTTCCCACAGCCAGCCCACTGTAAAAGAAAACCGAACATTAGGAACATTATTCTTAATGTATAGCCTTAAGAGAAGTTTGATGACAGAACCAATTATCTTGCTGGAGGTCTTTAGAGAAACAGTAGAAATCTCTTCAGATTCTCTAATTCTGGATTTCCTGCACTAAACAGGGAATTGAACATCCAGTGCTACTAATCGGTATCTAGAGAAACTTTTCTTTGCTTTAACAAAACTCAAACGACCAAGAGGAAGAAAGAGTGGTGTCCTAAAATGTCTTAAATACAAGTATGTGTGCTATTCATGGGTATCAGGCATAAAGTTACATTTCATACCCAATCAGTCTCAGATTGTCTCCAAGGAATATTATTTGTCTTGATGTTGATAGGAGCATTTTTTTTAATTAACTTGCCCCGTAGCTAAGTTTCCAAACAAGGAATGATGGTGTTTGGCAAGATTTCCCTTTAAGCCAGAGGAAGAGAGAACTTATTCAAGCCACTAGCATTCAGTGTGTCTACATTTTCAATATTAAAATCTACCATTTGTTTAAAATAACCTTTCTAGGGATATATTTAATGCAGAACCTAAACAATATACATGTCTGGCTTTATTCATTACAGTTAGGGTATTTATTTGTTTGTTTCTTAAGTCTTGTGGAGCAAAGTTTTAAAAAATCAGATTTTATATCCATTGGTTCCCTGTCCAAAAGCTGGTTTATATTTCATCTGACCAGGACAAAAATAATATTTACAACACTGTTTGAAAAAAATAATCCTTCTTTCTCCTCTTTCCCCTCCTCCTCCTTCTTCATAAGGTTAGTAAACCTCACACTGAGATTAATTATAGGAGAAGAGACACAGAACCATTCTCAGATTGTCCTATTAAATTTTCAGTAGTGATTGGAATAGCAGGGACTAAATACAGGAGGATTCTTCCATATCCGTTGCTCCATTTTTCTTAAACCCTTCCATTGTACTCTGGCCAGCCATTAGCCAAAGTTGTAGAATGGTCCTGAAAACATTTTTTTTTTCAGGAAGAAATTCTCTATTTATCTTTGAATGGCATCAGGAACTATAATTCAAACAGTGGTAAGTCCAACCCAAAGAAGTAAGGTCAACACACACACAAAAAATTTGATTTAATTGTAATTAAAACATTATGCATTACAGTTAGTATGATTATTCCTCCTGCACTCAATAATTTTCCTTGTTTTGGAGATTAAAAATGACAGCCTTTGGTATCAGAGTTAAAAGAAACTTGGAAGAGTTATTTAACCAATAAAGTTATAGCCCTATTTAGTAAAGTATATGATCTCCTGAGTAAATTTCAAAATTCCCAAGAAAAATCTTCCATAGAGCCAGTGATTTTCCTAATTCAATATTGTATACAACATGTGTGCATGCCTTCAAGTCAGTTTTTGATTCCTAGTGATTACCTTGACAAGTTCTACAGTTAGCTAAACATTGCCTTCTTTCTAGGACTGAGAGAGGGTGACTGGCCCAAGGTCAACCAGCTGCCTAAGGAGGGCCTAGAATTCACAGGCTCCCAGTTTTTAGTCCAGTACCTTAACCACTATACCAAACTGGCTGTCATTCAATATTAAATATTATGAGGTTACAATGAACAATAAAAATAATTAGCCTTAGTAGAAATTGATTTACGAATGAAGGCAAATATATATTTGCCAGTGTTTGCCAGGATAATGTTGCAGGATCCAATCTGTGCGGGTTACCAGGACCAGAGTTTTAGTCTTCTGAGCTTTTGGACTCATGCTGGATCCCATCCTCAGGGAAATTCTCTCTACCAGAATGTGTGCTGTGGGCTATTCTATGTGTAGCATTTATTAGTATCTGGTTGTGTGTGGTTTTTTTATTGATTTTGATATAGTTTTCTTACTATGCATGTGTGATATAATTCAAGTTCATTTGAAGAGCTACAGTCCTACTTGTGGTGGAAATTAAAAGGCAAATTTTCTTTGCTTTCATATTTAGTGTTTTGATAGCCTGCCATTCCTCAGGGTACCACTGTGGATAAGCGGGATTCACTCTTATTGCATTCCAAAACAACCCCTGTGGGCTAAACTGGACAGAGAAAGAAAAACTACAGTAAAGAAACCCAAGTTGACCAGCTCAGCTCAGCTCAGGACAGGACTTGAATTGTGTTCTCGTGAATTTCCTTTAAATGCATGTCTTTCCTTCTGTCTTTCTCCTTCTGTTCGATGCCCCTACATTATATAAAACTTTAAAATGTTTTGCTTTTGACTCTATAACAATGGTCCATCCCTGTACTCCAATTCCTTCTCAATATATCATTTTTATATCATTGAGGGTTGCTCATACATTACCTGGCCAAGTATTGCATAATTAAACAGAAGTTCAGAATCTGAAGCAACTTTGCCCCTGCCAAACAGAGAACTGTGTCTCAGCAATCATACTATTGACTGCTCTAACAGACTCTGTTAGGGACAAGTGTTTGTGTACACCATCTTGCTTGCTGTCTTTTTCTTTCTGAGGTTGTAAAAAAATTTAATTGTTTTGGAAAAACACACTGGACCTCCACTTTCAAACATTTCTAAAGGGAGTTTGCCATCCACTATAAACCCTATCAGGCTGTCAATTATACAATCAACATTTAAGATTTATTTTGGTCTCTTTGGTACAGCTGGAAGGGAATAAGATCCCACTAATGTGAGCATGCAAATGTATAGTTGCAGTATACAATAAAGTGCCTAATTAGTTCAGAGATGGCATTTTCTATCCATTCCGATGTGCCAGCAGGTTTAAGGAGTAGTGTATGCATTTGCTTGTTTTGAATACATAGCGCTGTCTTTTCCCTCCCTCCTTGATTAAATTCCACTCACATTTTGCAGAGACAACTACATCTGCTCCATCAGAGCTATAAAATAGGTATTTCCTCAGGGGTATGTGAAGCATATATAAATCTCAGCTCCTGGTTGAGATTTGCATAGATACTGGCACGCAGGTCACTGGTGCATTTAGTTTTTCATTGTGACTGTGGTGAGTTTTCAGGGGTCCATTGAGATATGGACATTTCTGCTTAGGCAGGTAGAGTGCAAGTACTACAACAAAGAGGACTCTATAGTATACTCAGCAATAGTCTAAGTCCTTGGGAGTCACTTGTACAAATATAGGAGGCTCACCCTGTATTCTCTAAATATGAACAAATATTATAGTGTGGTCCTTTGGTTGGTGCGTACACACATTTAATTCAGCCTTATGCTTTGTTGCAAGTAAAGGATGCTGTGAGAAAAGTATCATTCTGCATAAGTCATCGGTGTTCAGACTTGGGGGTGGGGGCAGGATTGCTCCCTCTCAAAGAATTCCCCTTGTAGCAATCCTAACTGTAGGCCATTAGCCGTGAACATCTGCCCATTCTAATGACCACGCTAGTGTACACATACCTGACTGCCATCAAATTCAAATGCCACCCAGAGGACATAAAAGTTAACATCCCTTGGGCAGATAGCATCCAGAATTATTGACCAGCCACAGTTACCATGTTATTTGGCTTTTGGAGGTGAAAAGAGGAACTTGGGTTCACAAGAAGGTCACATGCTGATGCTTTTTTTAAAAAAAGGATGACAAAATTAGGAGGATTTTTTTTTCTTTGTAGTAGCGCCTACCAAATACAATCTAAATTGATAATACTTTCTTCCATGAAGTTCCTTTATGTTACCTCCTATTGTTCTCATAGGGGACTCAGGTTGTTCACTTTTTTTTCACCTTGGTGGGTTATTTTTAAAAGATTATTTAAAAAGGGAGCTAGTATAGCACAAAGCAAAACATCAGCCTCCAGGATAATCAAGGTAATCCTTATTTCCAAAAAAGCCTTTGGCAACTTAAGAAGATAAAAGATTTGAAAAAATACGATTCTGTGCATTGTCTGCAAATTTGCCCATCTGACCAGAAAACTGTCAAAAGGCAAATACAAGCAAAAAATTAATAGCATATGTGTTGAAAACAAAGAAAGCTAGAGAGCAACTCCAATGGTTTATTTTCTGGCAAATTGAGGTTTTTCCTCTTCTGTCACACACTCTCTCCTCTTCCCTTTTTCCTCCCCTAGTTTCCCATTGTTTTTACTTTCTTTTGTATTTTAAAGTCTGAGAAACTAAAAACAAAACAAAACTCGAAACTGACAAATTAAATTCACAGTCAGAGTATGAAGTAAAATTAAGATACTGCTTATAGGTATTGCATGCGATTTTATACGTCATGCTGAGTAACAATCCAGCAGGTTAAAAACTATTTTGGACCAACATCATTTTGGTTGATCTGCCAAAAACCTGGCAATGGGATAGGTTTTGACTTTTAAAGAATCTTTCAGAACCAGTAAATAAATGTTTTATCTCTTCACATTCAGAAGAATTTTTGTGCTTTATAAAATCTCTTATTTGCAGCTGTCACTGCATTGCAATGTCACTTAATTCTTGTGTCTACTCATACTAATTAGAACCCGTTCAAGAGATTTCATATTGCTTGTGCCTTTCTTTGACATCTGGCGCTTACGTTTCTGACAGAGCAGTTCAGAGAACTATGCATGGTTGTTCAGTCAATTGGGCCTATACAGAATATACCCCCGTAAAGGATCTGCATGGTTCCAACAGGCTCACATATATTTTGTCCTGCCTTTGTTCTTAATGACGAGATGTTAGATGCTACATCTCCTTTTAAAAAAGCAGATAGCATCTCAAAGCTACAGTACATGTGGAAGTAAGCCCAGGTTGCATAACAAAATTGACCTGGAGATTCTGTTTGTTCTGAAAGCATATTAGATCCTTGGGCTATTTCAGCTGTCTTCCTCATATCTTCTGGTCCAAAAATATCTCAGGAAAGAGTAATTTCCCCATCCGTTTACAATCACAGCTACTGTTTCTGTCATTCTACCCTGGAGTCTCTCTGACAATGTTATATCTATCTAGGCCTCAAATATGACAGACAGAATGAATCTCATAAGCTCACTTAATTTAAGATTCTTAATTTTTTGTACATTGTAGGAACTTATGCATAGGACTACAGGCAATGACCTTTTACCTTAAACCAATGTTGGATTCAATCTAGTGCTCTGAGGAACTTCCATAAGAAATTAATAGATTAAAGGTTTGCAGTCTTGTGCAAAGTTGCTTACTTGGTAGTATTGACATGAGTCAGTATCTCACACTGGTGTGAGGGCCAGGACAGGCAAGGTCAGAAACAGAGGACCTGAGGCCATTACAATAACAATGCACAGATGTCAGGCATTCCTCCCAAAGCGAAGTGATTGACTCTCAGTCTGTTAGTACAGGAGTCTCCAACCTTGGCAACATTAAGACTGGAGGACTTCAACTCCCAGAATTCCTCAGCCAGCTTGCTGGCTGGGGAATTCTGGGAGGTGAAGTACTCCAGTCTTAAAGTTGCCCTGGTTGGAGACGGTCAG
>JANHFL010009541.1:0-24066 GCA_032468155.1 Oxyrhabdium leporinum | reverse complement strand
TTTCTTTCTTTCTTTCTTTCTTTCTTTCTTTCTTTCTTTCTTTCTTTCTTTCTTTCTTTTTCTTTCTTTCTTTCTTTGAGGTTATCTCCGTGCTCATTCACAGATAGTGAGCAGAATGTTTCTCCTTTAGACTTATAGGTTTTCGAACGGAAGGGAAAGAACTTTCATTTTGTAATAATTTTTGGAAAGTTCTTCATTTCTCAGGGACCCCACTTTCAGATACAATCCAGTTTGCAGTTGATACTAGGGGTGGTACATATGTTTCAATGGACCATGAATCCAAAGAGAGACCAGACATCAAAACTTTGAGCTAAAGAGCTTCAGAGCATCATTGAGATCATGATTCTTCACAATCTAGTTTCTTGTTCTCCTTCATATTAATTAGTATTATTGGGATGCTTGACAGATGTTTTTGCCTCAACAGGTAAAGCGTAATCTTCTCAATGTCTCTTACCACATCGCTCAGTACACCAGCATCATTTCGAACCTCCGGCGTGAGATTGAATGCTTGAAGGCCAAGGTGGAAAACCAGGAGAAGGAGAAACATCTCCTGAGCTCTGGGGCCAAAGATGGACAAGCTCAAGGTGAGATTTTGGCATCTTCCGGACACTAAATCACTATCTGGTTTTCTTAAAACAGTTTCTATACTTCTGAGATGTCAGCACGAGTGATTCTGCTAGGGTGCTAAGAAAGACATGGAAAAGAGCTGGAAGGGAGATCAAAGGAACTCATCTTTGCAAAATTATAGCTTCATTGAAAAAAAATATTGAAGCCTGAGGAAGTAGGACCCCCCAATTAGCCCTAAATGGCTCCTTGGAATTAACCATGTTTAACCAGGGTTTATACTTAGATTAATGTGCATGGTATTTCATTCCAGAACAGTGTTTTCCAATCTTGGTAGTTTTAAGATGGGCGGACTTCAACTCCCAGAATTCTGACTGGCTGGGGGATTCTGGAAGTTGAAGTCCACCCATCTTAAAGCCACCAAGGTTGAGAAACACCATTCTAGAAGCTAGAAACTAGCTTCAAAAATACATTGTAGAGCTGAGGTGTAGAAAGGTCTCACTTCTTGTCATCCTCAGGGGAGACTCCTCTGGACTTGGAGGAGGATGGCCATCAACAGTTGCAGAAATTACGGAAACAACTGGTGGGGGCCTTCAAGGAACAGATGGACATGCGACACAGCTTAATGGAGCTGGAGAATACCAACATGGAACTCCACGTAGATACCTCCAGGCATCTTCTCATGATTGCAGAGTGAGCCAAGGGACCTTTTTGTTTTGCAACCCATCTTTAGTTTGTTGAGGGAGAGCAGAATTAGAATGAGAGTTGGAAACCCCAGCAAAAGAGATTTCAGCTAAAGACAAGGGGGTCCAGTTCACTGCATATGCTTAAGCAGAGGAATTTAGATAAGCAATAGGGAATTGGAGATCAAAGCAATGGTTCTTTAGACCCAGCCCAGTTGAACGAAGATCTTGTAGGAGATATCAATAATGGTTGCAAAGTTTTCTTTCAAAAAATTGGTCACTCAGCACTGGAGAACATATTGCAATTTTTTCTTCCTTCCTTCCTTCCTTTCTTCCTTCCTTCCATCCTTCCCTTCCCTTCCCAGCTGGGAACGTGAGAGAGTTCATCAAGGTGGCCAAAGTGCCAACACACACCACCCAAGTGAAAAGGAAGACGAGGAAGCTGACCAGGAAGATTTCCTGGAACCTGTGGAGATCACAATTGCCAGGGAAGAGATCAACACACTGGTGGCAGAGCAGCGGAAAACAGCTGCCTTAAAGGTAACGGCAGGAAGGAATTTTCGCAATCGGCTCAGAATTGTTCAGCTAAGCTCACTTCAGTGTGTGCGCCCGTGAATAACAATAGCACCTTCCCACTTATATTACTTCCAAAACCTGGGGAGCATTTTTCATCAAATGAAAAAAAAAAATGCAGTACTTATTTATTGACATATCTAATAAGGATGTTATGATTTAATGAATAAATGTCTGTTTCCCCCCCAAAGAGTTGACTTTCAAAATGGGTTAGTCGAGGTTTGCTGAGAATAAGGGTTGAATGTTTACGTCTCATCTTGGGTGTTGTTACGTTGTGGACATAAATTCCAGGTCTTCATTCTTTGGGGTAAACGCAGGTAGGGCTTTTTCAGCATCATCATCCCAAACTATAACTTTCCAAAACCTTTGTAATTTATTGCTTTACTGGATTTTACAATGTTACTGTCACGCTTCAAAAACCATGGATTTGAAGGCTGTTCCTATTTTATGAGCATCCTGGCCACTATTTTGACTTGATGTGGCTACATCAAAGGAATGGAGTCACTTCAAAATAGTAGCGGCTCCTCTTTCACATTAGGATTCAATAGCTTCTTAATATTTAGACCTTTCTTCAGAAATGGAGAACATTGTCCCCACCATCCAGTGGAAAGAACACCAGAGAATTTCCAAGTTTTCCTAATTTAGGTTGACCTGGAGCAGAGATTGGCAAATGCCAAGAAGAAAGTTTACCAGATGGAGAAGTTGCTCCCGGAACAAACCACAAGCAAGGACCAACGGGAAGTTCTGAGCCTCTTGTGCAAGACCCATGAGCTGGAAGTGGGGAAGACAGAACTCCAAGCCAACGCTTTGTACAAGGACAACCTCCTCTGCCAGAAGGATTTCATCATCCAGCGCCACCAACAGTACCAACGTCTCTGTGAAGAGCTTATTCAACAGCAGTGGTCCCTAATCAAAGGTAGGACTGGAGGACCTCAACTGATATCTCCAGAGCTTTCTCTGATCGTGCTTTTCTCTAGCTTCCAGCCATACTGCACTGAAAATGCCAGACACGGCTCCCCAAAGGGAATTTTACTACTACATCACCCTTATCTTCATTGATTTCTCAGGGAATTGGGGTAGCTCTTTGGGGCCATCAACTCTGGAAGCTTTCTGTCTTTTCTGTAGACCACAATATTCCAGTCCGAGGACCTCTCGAAAAACTGTACTGCTTGTATTTCCACGAGTTAGAGGAAGGGACTCTGGATCGTCTGATGATGCTTCACACGTTGATGTCCAATGCGTGGCAGGTAAGACAGAATTCTCTCCTATTCCCCCAAATGGGGATTCTCCAAAGAGGGGGAGTAGGGGAAGATGCTTATTATTGCTTATTATTTATTTATTAAATTTATATGAAATGAGAACGGTGTGATACGAAAATAACACTAGGTAATGTCAACTTTGCATGAGATACATCTATCAGCTGATAAACTAAGCTTTCATTTTTAAAAAAAATATTTTTGGTTTTGTGGGATAGTTCCATTCTGGACAGATTTCGAGACAAGACCGCAATAGAGAAGAGAATCCAGAAGGATCCATCGATCACAAGAAAGCTTTCCTTCCAGGGCCCAAATTTGAACTTCCTCCAATTGTTGTGGATTCAGACAGGTACTGACAGTTTTTAGCCAAGAGAGGGAAGGATTTTTTTCTAGAGCAAACATGAATGGCAGAAACACTCTGATGACACCCATCAAATTGATTGTAAGAGAAGAAGTGGCAGAACCTGGGGGTGGAGTCAAAAGAGGAATCAGCCTAGAATCGCTATGTAGCCACACAGAGACTATGCCCAACTCTTCTTGAATTCGTTTGGCCCCCTACCTAGTGCCAAAATAATACTAAGCGTTAGTTGAATAGATTCCTGTGTACAGGCATGATTAGCAATAGATCAGTTTAACTGAAACTTCAGGTATCATTCTGCTCTTTTGCACTTGACAGAAATGGACCCAATTCGTAAAGGGAATAGTGTGGAATTTCTTTTGAAGGGAACCCATGGTCCTTTTCATCCTCTACTTTGGCGGGATTGAACAATTTTTTCTGTGTCTTGCTGCCCTAATTAATCCCAGTTTTCCATTTGATTTGTGTTGGGTTCACTCAACTGCACCTATAATCCAAAGACTAGATCTCCTTCCCAATGGGAATCTCCCAACTCATCTGCCAATGTTTCACGTCGGTGTCTTTTATCTTGCATTTTCTTAGTGATGGTTATCGGTCATCCTCTAAAAACACCCCGGCAAAAAGGAAGGTGACTCACGAGTGGAACCCCACTCCTACTCTGTTTCATCTGTTAACACCTGTCCACCAGGTTAGTCCATCAAAAGCCCTTCTTTGCTTGTTCTGCTTTGGGTTTGTTTCGACTTGTCCTGGAAGTTCAAAGAAGAGATATATATGGGAATCTCTTCTCCTCATTGGGATCTATCTGTCAGAGTTAGGATTTTGGGGAGCTGGTATATACCATTGTTTATGGCAGGAATCTCCAAACCTGACAACTTTAAGCCTTGTAGACTTCAATTCCCTTCTGGGAACCCCAGTTGATGGCAAGGCCAAGTCTTTCAGAAAGAGATATGTGGTAGAGAACAGGCAAAAGTCAAAATTCAGAGCAAGAAAGGAAGAGCAGAAGACTATCAGCTGCTGAAGTGGAGGACAACTAGATCCTTCAACCATTTCAATACAAAAAGGAAACACTCAGAATGTATTTTAGGGGACTTTTTAGCTTAAGGAACTGGGCATCCGATGGCATTTTGTCTCCCTTCTGTTATTTCACTTTTTATTATGGTAGAGTCAGGCTTGCAAGCAATGAGGTCAGCACCAAGCAAGGCTGGTTAAGTTCTCACACCACAGCCGGAGAAACAGAGCAGGAGCTGAAGCAATCTTCACCCTGGAGAAGATTGCTTAAACCAAAATAAGGAATTTCAAGAAGATAATGGCTTGCAGGGATCTGATGGCACATTTAGGGAAAACTCAGCTGGTTTAATATCAAGGAAAGGCTTAATAAATGACATCCTTGGTCAATTGTCAACCAGGTTTGCAGAATAGCTAGCCTTTGAATGGGACTATGTGCAAATATTGTCTTGTAACCCCTTTGATTTCTAGAAGACTTCAGGCACCCCTTCACAAAAGGTCACCTCCAAGCTACCTTCTCCATCTTCCCAAGATTCCAGTCGGAAAAATTCCAGGGCAGATACCCTCAATGGCCTCTTGACTTTGAAAACATTGAAGGAGATGGTTGATAGCACCAAGCAGATTGCTTTGATTGCCGCCCACCGTCGATCCCAAGTCCAGGAGAAAGACCTTGGCAGGAAGATCTCCTCCGCACACTATTTTGGGGAGGAGAAGATGGAATCTCAGCAGCCCAGTTTCACTCCAGAACATCGCTCCAAAGGGACGGTCACCATCAATGGCCTTGGAGGACTGATCCAGAGGAAAGTTTGGATACACCACCAGGTTCAGAATGAAGGAGACAAAAAGCCATCTTGGGAAAGGAAAACAGAGAGGAAGGGACCTCTTGAACCTACCTCCTCCAGGGTAAGATGGCTTTACAAAGAAGGACTTAGAATTCAGATGAAGGTACATCAGATGGAGAACCACGGTTACATCACAGTCAGGAGAGATAACTCCCAGTGAAAGTGTGGTCAGAAATCCTTACCTTAATGATCCAATCTGGATCTATCTTTTTTTTTATATATCCTTACAGATTTTGCAAATGAAACACTGGTCCCCCTCCAGTCAGGACAGCAATGGACCAGGAAACCAGATGCCACCAGCCAAATCCCCAGATGGTTCTGCCGGTATAGGAAATCTTTCCCACATCTTTCCAGTTCCTGCAAAACTCAAGCTTCCCATTGGACATCAGACAGGTAGAACTTGACCTAATGGGAGACTTTGGGCTTGTTTGCAGAGATCTAGAACAAGGATGAAGAACCCATGACTCTACCTCTGTAGGACACAACGTTATCTTTGACCAATCACCATGCTGGCTGGAACTAACAGACCTTGGAGACTAACAAAACCTAAGAGACATAGGGAGATGTAGATTTCTTAATTCTTGGGTTGGCTTGCAACCATGATTGTAATACTGCTAGACCTCAGGAGTTTGCCACAGCTGGAGGAGCAGATGAGGTTGAAGGGATGATCTCTGAGTGTTTTGCACTGCTAATAGTTATGCTGGCTGGGAATTCTGGGAGTTTTAGTTCTCACCCATCTTGACAGGATCTGGAGGAAAGTTGAGCGAAGAGAACTAGAGCTGGTCACATCACTTCCAACTTCTGGTCTAACACATATGAGACCACTACCATGTCTCCATTAACATCTTTCTTTCTTCTCCTTTTCCCCACGAAAGAAGAAAACTCACCACAGGTCCTGATTGTAAACCACGTGGGACCTAGTACCATCCAGCAGAGTAACTCCAACCAACTCCGAGGCCGAGTTCTCCAGAAACAAGTCAAAGGTCAGTCTGGGACGCTGAAGGCCAACGAATGGGGCCATCAACTCTACCGTCCTTGTTCAGGTTAAGGTTGAAAGGCACAACAGAACAGGCTGTGCAATGTGTGATGTTTGGTACGGGGTGTGTGTGGCATATTGTGCAAAATCCAGCCCCAGAGCTCCAAGCTGAAAAAAGAGCAACCTCTGACATCACAAATTCCCAACTTGTGAGTCTGAGGACTTGTGTTATTACTCTGGAACATTCTGTTTCCCACAGCAGCATTCCGGAAGGACATATACGGAAAAGGGATGGGGAGGGAAGAGGAAAAAATATGCTTCCAAGTCTTAAAAGATGCTATCTTTTTTATGATGGGGAGGGAAGATAACCCGAGTCTCTTGATGGAATTTCTGGCAGGGGATTGTCCTTCGCAGTGCTGGTCTCCCTTCCTGCTGCTGATGGACCCACAGAAGAAGCTCCACACTCTGTGAAATTTACCACACCCACCACCCGGTTTGTTTTTCTCACGCAGGGCCCATTGAGAGCACTGGTGGATATCGGAAAGAACAGCCCGTTACTCACTCAAAGAAGCCGGGAATGCCGAAATAACCGCAACTGGGAGGGAAGGCGCAGTGATCAGTCAAGCTCAGAAGGATTGCCTTTCACCAAGATTCTGAGATACAGAAGAAGAGAAGTTGGTGGACTGTGTGAATGGAAGTAGCAGTGACTCTGGGTTTATGCTGTGGCCCCTGAGCCAAAAGGCCACCCATACAGTCCCAAGAACAAGAGTCCCGCTCTACTGGTTTCAGCTAAGGCCATCTTAAGTCTCTCGTGGTGGCCAACCAGAAGCTTCTGAGATGCCCACAAGCAAGGAGATGTTCCTCTCTCCCATCACTGTTACGCCACAGCTTGTTCCCAACACAGAGGCAGCATGGCGTCTTCCACATGAATACCCCTGAATAAGCCACGTCCACCCTGGACAGGCAGCCCCCAAATTACAACAGTTCATTTAATGACCGTTCAAAGTTACGATGGCACTGGGAAAAAAAAAGGGACTTATCCCCATTTTTCACAACTTACAACCATGACAGCGTTCCCCCGTGATCCTGTGACCCACATATTTGGACACTTGGCAACCGACTCGTGGTTATGACGGTTGCAATGCCCCGGGGTCCCGTGATCCCCTTTTGCGACCCCCCCCAGACTAGCAAAGTCAGTGAGGAAGCTTCACTTCACAACCCTGTTACTAACTTCACAACTGCAGTGATTCGCTTAGCAATTTGCGACAAGAAAGGTCGTAAAATGGGGCAAAACTCACCTAAGCGACGCCCCGCTTAGCAATGGAAATGTTGGGCTCGGAATTTGTGATCGTATCTCAAGGGCCACCTGTACCATTTTTCGGGGGTCTGTCGTATTTTCAAATGGTTGCTAAACGGGGCAAAACTCACCTAAGCAATGTCTTGCTTAGCAATGGAAATTTGGGGGTGGTCGTGACTCGAGGCCCAACCGTATTTATCTAAGCCCCATTGCCTTTCCTAGCAGGCATTTGCCTGGCTTCAGAACCTGCACCAGGTGGCAACTAGAGATCCCAATTAAAATTCCCAATGCTCGGTGAGTGCCTTCAGGCCTTCGACCCCCCCTTTCAGCCCCATCTTCCTCCCAGGGCAACAGTGAGGCAGATGTTACCGAAAAGGACACCACATCCGCACTTCGAACGTCCCTCGAAGGGAAGTGGAGAGTGGCATGCGAATAACAGGAAGTGGCGTGAATCAACCGATCTGTCTTCTGTTTTCTGAATGATCTTGTTTTTTTCCCAGGGTGGAGGACAGTTAAAGAGTCAGAGCAGGTTGGTACGTGGCACCTAGAAATTGGGAGGTGGTCAGTTCTAGTCCCACCTTAGGCATGAAAGCCGGTTGGGGGACTTTGGGCCAATCACCAGGAGACCGCGAGTTCTAGTCTCATCTTGGGCACGAAAGCTAGCTGGGTGACCTTGGGTTGGGCGACTTTGGGCCAGTCACCAGGAGACTGCGAGTTCTAGTCCCAACCTCTAGTCTAGTCTATTCCGAAGTATCTTCCCGGTACATCAAGCCTGCTTGGGATCAGAGTGAAGATACCAGGCAAAAAACCTAGGAGATTGGGGAGTTCTAGTCCTCTCTTAGGCAGGGTCAGTCCCTCTCGCTCAGCCCTGGGGGGAACGAAGAACAAGACAAGGGCCACCCCTTCCAAGACAACTGCAGGGATATTTTAAAAAAAACAACAACTCCCCCTCCCCACTTGCTGGGAGAAAGTACTCAAAGCCCCTTCGGGGGAAACAGAAGCGAAGCCCGGAGTTGCGGCGGAGGCTCTCCTGCTCTCCCCGAGCGCCGCGGGGACCAGCGCGCCAGCAGCCGCGGAGCGCAGCGCAAGTCTAAGCAGGCAAGGCTTAGAGACTCTTTCTTGCGCGCCCGGGCATCGCAGCTCAGCGCAGGGGGAGCGGCGGGCGGCGCCTACGTTGGCTGGGAGACCCCCCGAGCCGGGCCGGGCCGGGCTTCTCGCGAGAGGGGCGGCGCAGCCCCAGCCGGAGGAGGAGCCGCGGCCGGGCTGGCCGGAGAAAGAAAGCGGGACGCGCGGCCGAAGCGCGATCCAGGCAGCCGGGCCGGCCGGAGGTGAGTGGAGATGCCGGGCGAGGTGAGCAGGGGGATCGGCCAGCGGGCGGCTGGAGGTAGCGACGTCTCCTTCTTCCTCCGCGCCCAGGTGGGCGCATCTTTGCAAAGCGCATCGCGCCCAGCCTTGCGCTAGCCTCTTCCCGTTGGATTCCCTCTCCTGGGCGCGCACCTTGGCTGGATCGGGAACCAAAGCCGCGCGGTCGTGGGGTCCCCCTCTCGCAGCCGGGCGGTGGGCAGCCCGGCCGATTGGCGGGCGAGAGATGCGCAAAAAGGGTTTCCGCGGGCGGCAGCTTGGAGATCCCCCCTGCCTCCCTTCGCCATCCTTGCATAGGCTTTTTCTCTCCCTGCGCAAGAGCGGCTGGTGGCTGGGGAGGGCGTCTCGACTCCAGATGCCCCCCCTCACCAGGCCTGGCTGGTGGTCACCTGGATCTGGGGAGGGGATGCTTCCTCCCAGCATCCCTGGGGGTGGGTGGGGTGAGGGCAGGTGTGTCGTGATCTCGTCCAACCGATGGTGCACCCTCCATGCTTGTTGAAGGAGGTGGCATCATGACACCCGTCCGTGTGAGGTGGTTGTGTCTTGCGGTGGAAACCTGTGGTACAAAGCTAGCTTGTGATAAAATACAGGAGGGGGTGGGGGTGTCAAGCGTTGGTCTTTCCTCTTGCTGGTGAAAACCCAACCCTGGTTAGGACTGGAATGGCCGGAGAACAGGGCCGTCCAATTTGCACATCGTGCTAAGCCATGGCTTGCTTGAGTTAAGGTGTAAAGCTTCAAATTATGCTTTATAAACCTGGCTGGCTGGCTTCCCACGGGGTGCTTCGTTGTGGGACACAAAAGGTCCAACTGGGGTGCCACGATTGGGTGACTGGGGAAGTTTGGAGGTCCGCAGGTCTTAAAATTGACCACGTTGGACTTCCCTGAGTTAAACCAGCTGCGTCTCTGGCTGAGGATGCTGAATTCTCGGTCTTGGGCTTCTGGTGGTGCGCATAAATCTTTCAGGAAATGAAAAGGAGGAAGTCTAGAGCTTATTCTAGCTCTTCCTGAAGAAATGGGAGACACACAACACAGGCTGTAATGCTCCATGTTTCTTTGGTGAGGCAGAGATTGCTTCACTGCACTTTCTGTCGTCTTTGTAGACGAGGGCTTGTGACAGTTCTCCTTTTTGGGGCCAAGAGGGAATGATCAAGCATAAAGCTCTAGGTGCCCGGATAGCTTCTAGTCCCGCTTTAGCCAGGAAAGGCAGCTGGGTGACTTTGGGCCAATCACCAGGAGGTGGTGAGTTCTAGTTCTGCCTTAGACATGAAAGGCAGCTGGGTGACTTTGGGCCAGTCACCAGGAGGTGGTGAGTTCTAGTTCTGCCTTAGACATGAAAGGCAGCTGGGTGACTTTGGGCCAAACACCAGGAGGTGATGAGTTCTAGTTCTGCCTTAGACATGAAAGGCAGCTGGGTGACTTTGGGCCAGTCACACTTTCTCCATCCAACCCTCCTCACAGGGTTGTCGTAGGGACGATAGGAGGAGGAAGGAACATTAGCTATGCTCGCCACCTTGAGTTACTTATAAAAATAATAAAGGCGGGATACAGGTCAATAAATAGAGTTAGGGAACAACATCTCCATCCTGCTGTCATTCAGTTGCTACCCTGACACGTCATCGTGGCTGGTGTCAGACATCTGAGTGAAGCAGTTGAAGATGGATGCTAAGACGTAAGAAGACCGATTAAATTGCATGGCCTAGAACCCAGTTCTGGGTCTTGGTGCTTTTACCCCTTTGGCAAACTTCTGCTCCAGTTTCCCTCCCCCCCCCAACTTACATCACTAAGTGCAAACGCCCTTTGCAGATCCGGCATTGGGTTTCCAGCTTCTCCAGGGAATGAATGAGAAAGATCCGACTCTTCTCCCCGTGGCTTTCCGTGAAGCAAACACTGCTTGGTTCACTGGAGTTTGTCCAGAATACCAAATAATTGGTTGCTTTGCTTTGCTTGTTGACAGAAATCTTCGCAGTCCTCCCCAAATTCTATTTTTAATGTGCAACCACTTATGAGTCAGCTCAGGTTGGCCCAAACCTAGGAATCCAATTTCTAGCCAAGGAAAGGGAGATTGCTTTGGCCAAAAGCGGCCAAAGTGTTGATTATGTCCATGGATATCTTGAATGCGCCTCTCTTCATCCTGCAATAGAATATAGGGCATCATCAGAGTTGGAAGGGACCTTGGACGTCGTCTTGTTCAGCCTCCTATTCAAGCAGGAGACCCTCTACCATTTCAGTGAAACAGCTGTCCTCTTGAAAACCTCCAGTGATGGAGCATCCACAACTTCTGAAGGCAACTTCTGTTCCACTGGTTGATTGTCCTCACTGTCAGGAAGCTTCTCCATAGTTCTAGGTTGCTTCTCTCCTTGATTAGTTTCCATCTGTTGCTTCTGGTCCTACCTTCAGATGCTTTGGAGAACAGAACAGAATAAGAGAGTTGGAAGAGAACCTGGAGGTCTTCTACTCCAATCCCCTGCTGAAGCAGGAGACCGGGTACTATTTCAGACAAATGGTCATCCCATCTTTGCTTAAAAACGTACAGAGTTGGGAGCACCCTCAACATCTGGAGACAAGCCGTTCCACTGACTAATTGTTCTCACTGTCAGGAAATTTCTCCTTAATTCCAGGTTGGTTCTCTCCTTGATTCATTTCCATCCATTGTTTCTTGTCTTGCCTTCTGGTGCTATGGAAAATCACTTGGCCCGTTTTGCTTTCCTGAAGGTGCACAATCTGTGCAATGCACATTTAGCCTACCTGTAAGCCATAGAAACTTCATTGCTCTGAAAACAAGCCCAGAGCCGAAGGCTAAATTTGGCACTTGGTCCCCTTCTCTGCCAGAGCCAGGAAGGGTGTCTTAACTTTGCATGCTTTTGAACAATAACAAGGCAAGGAAGAGACGCCTCCAAAATCTTGGGTCTGTGAAACTTCAGGCTTCTTCATGTGTTGTTGATTTTAAAGTTAGAGCGAAATCCAGAGATGCAATCAGGGTGGACTCGTTCCCAAAGTGAACACACAATTTTCCACATTTGTTTACATGTTTTCCCCTCCATCTCATCCCGAAAAAGCATTTCCCATGTCTGCTTTGCTTCCTGTCAAATTCTGCAGATGGAATTTTGCAGGAACCCCCCACCCACCCCCGTTGAGAAGCTGCAAGACACACCCTTGTTGCTTATTTCCAGAAAGCATTCCTGATTATGCTGATTTATTTACTTTCCAGGAAGGGATTGGGTTCACCCTGCAGTTGTCGGATCAATCCGACCTTGACCCCTTTTGCCAAGTTGTTGTAAAGATTTAGTCATAAAGAAGAGAACGGCTGGACTTCTTTAAAAGGTCTTCCAAAGGAGACAGAAAAGAGACCAGGAACAAGAACAAGTTGCTTTCTGCTTAAAACTTTGCCCTCCAATCAAATCAAGCATTGAGAAACTTCAATTCTTTGGCGTGGCTTGAAATTTCAAAGCGATTTCCTTCTTGGAAGCAGCTGATCCTCACATGGTCTCCTTTTTTCTAAGGTAGGACTCTCCAAACTTGGCAACTTTTAAGACTTGTGGACTTCAACTCCCAGAATTCCTTAGCCAGCATGAGGAATTTTAGGAGTTGGAAGTCCACAAGTCTTAAAATTGTCAAGTTTGGAGACTCCTCCTCTGAGGGGTCAAGAAGAAGGAGAAGGCTTGGGGTAGTTGTTGCTTGCGTGACGGAGCCTGCGAGTCACTTTTGATGTGTAAGGAAAGTTTCGTTATTTGTGGAGAAAGTTCCTTACGCTGGAGATCTGGTTGATTCAAACAAACAAACAAACCTAGAAACATTTTGTGGTGCTCTTTTTTTGGCTGAAGGTCTTAAGAAATCAGGACTTCAGAACCAGCTTCTGAAACAAATATCTGGACTTCCATCTATCCCAGATTTTAAAGGAACATAAACTTCCAAACTCTGTTGATTGTATCTAATTCGGGATTCAGAATCCACCGGTTTGCCAGCTGAGTTATTTCCAAACAGGAGAGAAGCAGCTTAGAAACGGATGAATCGGTGCTGCGAATTCCAATTTGTGGTGATTGTGTTTACCAAGGGGGAAAGGTTATCGCATTATCTCCGGAGGGGAAATTCACTTTTGTGAGAAGTAGCTCTGAAAAAGGCTGTCGATAAAAACCAGTGAAACTCAGATAACGCATAATTGCCACAGGGAAAGAGAGAGATGAACTTTGGTCTCGGAAGAGAGTTGGGTCAATCCAGAATGGGAAAAAAATCAATTCTGGATTAGGGTGATAGTGTCAGAGCAATAGTACCACGCACAAAATGTTTTAATACAAGTTTTATCTACGACTGTTTGAAATGGGTTCCATTCTATTTTGTTTTTTGGGTCCGCCTTTCAAAATCTCAGGTGGGCTGCAGATCGAAATAGACCTAACAACCAATAGACGAGACTCTCTGTAGCTCTGGGCTGAACGGTGGGGTCCATGGTGCTCTCTCATCTTGCTGTTTTCATGCAGACGTTTCACTACCCAGCTAGGTAACATCATCAGTGCAGCACTGAAGATGTTACCGATAAAAGAGAATATTTATAGTCCAGGGTTGAATGGTGGTGTCCTCGATGCTTTCTAAGTTTGCTGGTTTTCTTGCAGATGTTTCATTATCAAAGTAGGTAACATCATCAGTGCTAGAAAGGAGTGAGATTTGTGGAGTGAAGAAAGAGGAGGAGAGGAGGAGGAGGAGGAGGAGGAGGAGGAGGAAAAAAAATGACTGTGGGATCCTTGGTGCTTCTCAGCATGGTAGTTTCTTGCAGACGTTTCATTACCCAACTAGGTAACATCATCAGTGCTAGAAGGAGAGCATTCAGAAAGCAAACCCCACTTCCTTCTAGCACTGATGATGTCACCTAGTTGGGTAATGAAATGTCTCCAGGAAAGCCACCAAGCCCCGAGAGCATCAAGCACTCCACTGAAGATATTACCTCGCCGAGTAATGAAATATCTGCACAACACCCACCAAACTCAAAGAACAACAAGGAGATCCCTCGTATACCACACCTTCTCCAATTCTCCAGAATTCCATCTGCTGTCTTTAGGAAGTTAGGCTGGACAAGGCTGACCTGTTCTGTGTTTTTTTTCCCTGATACTGTTTGTGGAAAAGAAAGTTCACGTTGTGTTTGGTACCCCTTGCAGGTTGTGACAATTCCATCAAAGCCATGTTGGATTCCAGAGGTTTTCCGTTGAGTTGGAGATGAGCTCAGTAAGGAAGTGGCTGAAGATCCCACCTGGCAGAATGACCAAGGCACGGCTTTTCCGTCTCTCGGTGGTCCTCGGCTCCATTTTCATGATCTTGTTGATCATCGTCTACTGGGACAATGTCGGGACCGCACATTTCTACCTCCACACCACCCTCTCGAGGCCTCAGGGCGTGCTCCCCACAGTGGGGAAGGGCAACCCAGGCTCTCTGCTGGAGATGGATGACTTTTTGGAGAACCTTTTAAATTCCAACCTGAAGAAGAAGATTGATGTGGGCCGGAAGGCTGAGAAGCCGAAGCCGCCCTTGCGTGCTTCAAGCAAACCCGGGGCCAGCAACTTGGAGGAGAACGTCAGAGGCTACGACTGGCCCACCAGGGAGGCCAACATGGTGCTGGACCAAGCAAAGTTGCAGAAGGAGAGACGGCAGATGTTGCAGGACTGGTGCGCCAATTCCAGCTTCTCCTTCCCAACCAAGGAGAGGACTTTTGAAGACATTCCCAACTACGAGCTCAACCACCTCATCGTCGATGACCGTCATGGCATCATCTACTGCTACGTCCCCAAAGTGGCCTGCACCAACTGGAAGCGGGTGATGATCGTCTTGAGCGAAAGCTTAATGGATCAAGGCGTCCCCTACGTTGACCCTTTGGACATTCCCCGCGAGAACGTCCACAACACCAGCACCCACTTCACCTTCAACAAATTCTGGCGGCGCTACGGCAAGTTCTCCCGCCACCTCATGAAGATCAAACTCAAGAAGTACACCAAGTTCCTCTTTGTCCGGGACCCTTTCGTTCGGCTGATTTCGGCCTTCCGGAGCAAATTTGAGCTGGCCAACGAGGAATTCTACCGCCGGTTTGCCATCCCCATGCTCAAGCTCTACTCCAACTACAGCAGCCTGCCGACGTCGGTGAGTGAAGCCTTCGAGGGTGGTTTCCGAGTCTCCTTCTCAGACTTCATCCAGTACTTGCTGGACCCTCGGACAGAAAAGTTGGCCCCTTTCAACGAGCACTGGAGGCAGGTGTACCGCCTGTGTCATCCCTGCCAGATCGAGTATGACTTTGTCGGCAAACTGGAGACCTTGGACGAAGACGCCACTTACCTGTTGCAGCTTCTCAAGGTGGACCATCTTCTCCACTTCCCTCCCAGCTACCGGAACAGGACAGCCAACAGTTGGGAGGAAGACTGGTTCGCTAAGATCCCCATGGCGTGGCGACAACGGTTGTACAAACTCTACGAGGCCGATTTCGTACTTTTCGGCTACCCTAAACCAGAAAACCTGCTCAAAAACTGAGCAAGAGCCCAGCTGGAGGAGCGTTCCCCCAAATCCCAAAGAATCCTCCTTATTTGATGTCCCCCAAATCAGGGGGTTCCCCCTTCCCAGGTTGTGGCCCAGTACTGGACCACGGCCTCTTCAGAACCAGGCCGCAGGAGCAGAAGGTGGGTGCCTAAGCGCAGCTCCATTTGCGCGAGCGGCGGGCACTCGCCCGCGTGCATGAAGCTTTATTTGGAGGAGCGCCGGTTGCGCCCGCCGCTCGCACAAATGGAGCTTCACAAACACGCGCGAGTGCCCGTCACTGGTGCAAATGGAGCCTCACGCACGCGGGTGAGTGCCTGCCGTTTGCACAAATGGAGCTTCATGCGAGTGCCCGTTGCTCATGGAAATGGCGCTTCACACGTGTGCGTGGGAGTCCACCGCTCACACCAATGGAGCTGCGCGTGTGAGCGTGCATGCCTGCTGCTCGCACATGGAACCATTGCCTCTCCCATCCCCCAGCAGTCCACAAATGTAGAAAGGTTGGGGACCCCCGCCCCCCCCCCAATAACAAGGTCCTTCCGGGTGGACCTCCACAAGTGTACCTTTTTCTACAGCTTTTTACACGTTGCTCGGGGCTGAGCGCCTGAATCTTCTGCAGGAAAGGCTCTCAAAACCGTCTCTTCGGTGTTTTGTCCAGTGTGACCTCTTAATTTTTGCGTTTGTGTTACGATCCAGTGGGTTCTGCCGCTGTTTTATGTTGATGCTTTTTCTGGGTGCGTTTAAAACAAATGGAAAAAAAGAATTAATATATTAAAAAAAATATTTAATACGGAGCCAGCCGGTGGAAGGAAGAATGAAAAAGCACGTCCTCTTATGTTGCTTCTGTTCAACCTGCCCCCAACCCCAACCCCAGCCCAGTGGTGGGTTGGTTATTCTTTCATTTCATTTCATTTCATTTCAATTCATTCATTCATTCACTGACTCACTCACTCACTCACTCACTCACTCACTCACTCACTTATTTCCTGCCTTTATTTTTACAAATAACCCAAGGTGGTGAATATGTCCAACACAGTTTCCTTCTATTTTTCTCACAACAACAACCCTGTGAGGTGGGATGGGCTGAGAGAGAAGGACTGGCCCAAAATCACCTAAATGCCATTCATGCCTGAGGCGGGACTAGAACTCACCATCTCTTGGTGATTGGCCCAAAGCCACCCAGCCGGTTTCAATTTTTTTTTTCCATTTACAAAAAAAACTACAAATATGCCAAAAGTTTTATGTTGAAAGGTGTTTGGAAAAGGCCGCAGGGGGAAAAATCATTAACCAGGTTCACTGGCCTTCTAAACCATGGGTGACTTCATCGGTATTTTGGCTGTAATCCAAGTGTAAGAAAAAAATATAGTATGTCGTGTGCCACAATCCAGATGCACTTTGCAAGAGACAGCGGTCTCAGGCCACAATTGTGAGTGAAGAACCCATCCTAGTGAAGGATCTCTCTAACTTGGGTTTGAACAAACCATCCCATGTTCCTGAAGCCTGTCTCCCAGGAATTCTTGTGACCCTGTCTGTTTACAGCTTTGCGGAATCCTGGTCTACAGAAAAATACAAGCAAAGATTCTTTGGGGCAACCAATCTTTAAGGTGATTTTCTTTGTGTCTGGTTATGCAGAAGCTGGGATTTCAAAAGACCTCAACACCAGTAAAATAAACGCCTTGCCTCAATTGCCACTGGATATCTCAGCCATTAAGACCCATCTTGGAGTGTGTTGGCCATTTTAAGTGCATTCCTTTCATACTTGCAATTTCACTGGTGCAAAAAGTTGCACAGAATTTGGAATTTGGCAAGCGTCCCCTTCTTCCTTTTTTTCCTCCTCCCAATTTTGTGGAAGGAGACCCCAAGTCTTCCTCCTGCATATCTCTGCAGCCAAAAGAACTAGATTCTTCCTAGGTCCTTAGCTGCTTCAACACTCCGTATCGGGAGTAGCTGATAGTAAGATGTATAAATCTGCCCTTCTGGCATTTGCAATTTTGCTTGCTGACAAAATCTGGAATGTCTGACTCACCCTTGGAGAAAAACAAGGCAAGGGCCTTGTCAGGTTTTTGTATGGAAAAGATAAACAAGGGTGGATTGCCAAAAACCGATCCTGAATATATTCATTTCTGACAGTCTTGTCATTTTTCGACACGAGGTAGAAGTGACTGGGAAACAGCAGAGAGAGTGTGTTGTTGTGGTGGTTTTCTTAAAGCAAAATTAGGAATTGTGCTTGGGCTAAGGAATGTGCACCAACAGGCAAACGGGAACGGTTTGTAATATCTTGAGTAGAAAAGGTCTGGAAATCCTCAAAGGGAACAACATGGTTTTTGTGCATATTCATCAGTCTTAATTTTAAAATTTATAACCAGGGAATGTGGGTGTTTCCCAGATCTTTAAAAGTGGCCCTCAACACTTCCATGTTTCAGGAATCGGGGAAGCAAAGTCACCAAGAATCCAGGGGATGTTCTCCTGAAGCTCTTCTTTGAGCCACCAATGTGCCCACAAGTGAACTCAAGACCTTGGGAGGTGGGTTGGTGGCCCAGTGAGGTCCTTTGGACCAAGGTTCCTCACCCGTTGGGACCAAGCAACAGGAAGGACCACCAGCACAAATTAAGAACCGAGAATCTTCCGTCCATTCAATCTCCGAGCGAATGTTTTCAGCGCCCAGGTGAGATGCCTCCTCCAGGAGCATCCCAAGTAAGCAACCTGTCAAACATGAATGTTTACCTGGGGCCTCTAAGCATCATTCTTCTGCGGGAAAAAAACCCCAACCCTTTAGGGCATGTAAATCTTTCTCCTCTGGCAAGCCACCATCAACTTAGTCTATTGCCTAAAATTAATGAGGTTGCCCGGGAGCGAATGCCAGGCAGATAGATAAATTGTGGTGGATGAACCCTAGACAAATCAAATATGGATTTAAAAAAAGAAGGAAGAAGGAGGAGGAGGAGGAATGAAGAGGGGGGGAGGAGATTTATAGCGGTATTAAACTGTTTTCTTGCATCTTGGAATGCAGACATGAATGAAGGTTTTGGAACAAGCCCTTGTTTGCACTGGTTGTTTTCTGCCCTGGAAATAAAGGTGGGGTTGTGGCACGGCAACTGAGCCAGAATGACACAAGGAAGCGTTGAACTAGGGCCAACGTCGGTGGGGGACGAGAGCTGTGAAAACAAGCTGGACAGGCGTTGACCTCAGCTATCCCCAAAATATCCCTTTGGGATTTCCTTCCCCTTTAGAGCTACTGGTTTAGAGGGAAATGAAAAGGGGGTTTGTGAAAGGACTAACCAAAGGAAACTTCGAAGCATCTGGAAAAGTAAGAAGGGGAGCTTCTGAACGACATATTTACAGTGCCCAGTCTATTCTAACACAGCTGGTATTATTCACATGTTAAAAGACGACATCAGCGTTTTGCAGCAGTCGGCTTGTTCGGTAGCTTGGGATGGCCAGTGGCTACTGGATGTTATCTCATATTATAAAAGACTCTAAAAGTTTCTTCAACCTCAGCAATTCAAGCTTGTGTCGTGCCATTTCTCCGCACCATACAATCACTCAATATTTGGGACTTATTTTCAATGCAAAGTATGAACATGAGGGTGTTAAAATATTTGCATATTTCTCTTTGGGGAATTTAGAGTTCAATAAACAGAGTTTCCTAAACTCCATGTAGGCAGGTGGAAAACTGCTAAAAGCAGTAAACACGCTGGTCAAGAAGAAGAAGAAGAAAACATCAACGGTTTAAATCAATGGTTCTCAGCCTTGTCAACGTCACGATGGGTGGATTTCAACTCCCAGAATTCCCCAGGAAGACGCCCGCTTTGATTTGTTTCCAACTCTGGGGCATTATGGGATTGAGATTTTAATCCGGCCTATCCTGAGCCTGACACACGATGGATTACAACGCCCATCATCTAGCCATGATGGAAGGTGCTGGTTCGAGATGATTGTTGTCTCCTAACATTTATTTATCTTTCCCCCCCCTAAGGCCAAAGGAGGTTAATTCGGGTCCTATACCTGCATCCCGGGCTCATAACATTTTCCAAGTGAAGCCATCACTCCCTTAAACTGAGTTTCTCAGCTGCAAAATATTTATGTTCACTATATTAATATAAAACTTCCTCCAGGACACAACGAACAGAGGGCTGAGCTCAGCCAAGGGGATAAACATAACCCTGGCCTTTTTGACTTTCGGGACAAAAATCCGTTTCTTTCAGTCTCTCTGATATAGGATTCCTTTAATATGTGCAATACGGAGCTCAGCAACCTAAATATTTTCTTTTCAGTAGGCACATAAATATACAATCGTAAAAGGAAACTTTGTGGAGGGGTGTAACCCTTCTTTCTCTCCTTTAATTCTCCTGGATCAAATGCTTTCTACTTGGTTGGCATCCTTCTGCTCCATTCTCACTCTTCCTCTTCAAGACCATGTTGAAATCTCCTCCTCCAGTTGTCTCCCTTTCTTCTCAACCTACCCTATGCTATCTCCCCACCCTTCTGTAAATCATTTCTGTTGTTGCCGTTAGTCGTTAGACCCCTCGCGACCCCACGGACAAGGTTCCTGCAGGCCTTCCTGTCCTCTGCCATCCCCCGGTGTCCATTTCAGCTCATGCCAACTGCTTCATCCAGCCCCCTCCTCCGCCTCTGCCGCCCCCTTCTTCTTCTTTTGCCCTCAACCGTTCCCAGCATTAGGCTCTTCTCCAGCGAGTCATTTCTAGCCCCCCCCTCCCATCTCTGCTTTCTCAACCATGTCCTTCCTAAAGCACCTTAGATCCTTGGACCGCGTCCCTCTATCTCTTCCTCCCCACCATCAGTCAATTTCAACAGTCAAAACGAGGGCTTAATGAAGAATATTTGTAGCTCAGGATTGAAATGAAGGGTCCTTGGTGCTCTCTAAGCTTGGTGGCTTTGATGATGTTACCTGGTTTGGATAATGAAATGTCTGCAAGAAAACCAAGCTCAGGGAGCACCTAGGACCTCTCAAGATAAAGACTTTTTTTCGTTTTTTTGTTTTCCTTGGTGCTGGTCTTGGGGTGCATTTTCAACCAAAAGCTTTGACTTTCCAAGATCGTAGGAATGGAGCAGAGCGAAGGGGATCTCTGGAGGCCACGGGGCTGAACGTGGCACCAAGGCCCCTCTTCCTACATCCATTAAGTGTCTTCTGATCAGCATCTTCAATTTTTCCAGGGACATCTGAGTGGCGTAATGGTTTGAGGCATGCTTCATTGTTGTGATTGCTCTCACCTCTCCAGCAGCTTTTTTGGGAAGGATAATATTTAGTTAAGCCGCTTACTTTTTCTGCAGCCAGGAAGACTAACCTGGTGAGAACTGCGGTCTGTTGACCATTCCTTTGTTATTCAGAAACAAGCCAGGGCTAGGTTTGAGGTGACAAGCTTTCCCCAGCTGCTTTGGAGAGCAGATGAATATCCTGACATGGTTGTGTGAAATCTGCAGGATGGAAAGACTGGCAGGGCGCTTATGTAGCCAGAAGTCGGCCAAGCAGCGGAGCACCTCCACCTCTTGCCACAAGAGGGTGCATTTGGACAATATGTCCTTCTAGAACTCTTAAGGTGACTTTACCAGATTCTGTTTTTGTGAAAATGAAAAGGTTACAATTCTTGGTTGATGTTTTTCTTGATTTGTTTGAATTGGTTAAGGATACAGGAAGATGCATTGAAATGAGGAGTCCCTTCGTAGCTGAAGTTCAGGGAACATTTCAAATTTATTTTTTATTATGTATTGGCTAGGTCTTTGAGGCAGTCTGGACCACGAAATCAAAATCAGAAATACTAACATTACTATCAGACCCTTATCAAGAGTGGCATCTCTTCCTCCTGACTCTTTCCTGTTTGATGGCAGCTGACTTGACAGATGCTGTATCATCTTCCAGTTTTGAGTGTGAGGCTTTCTGTCCTGCTGCACCTGCCCGAGATACCAAAATATCCGGAAGTCAATATTTGGGTCTCATGGGAAACCGACTGCGATTCCATTTCCATCTCTCAGCAAATAGCCTTTTCATGTCCTTGAGTTTGTTTGCCGGGGAGAGCGAGTTAAGAGGTTGATTAACTTCAACATCCCAGCTTTTATTACGAGACATTAACACGTACCTGACAACTTCATTGTGGTGTGTCAGTTTCATTTCTTTTCGGGTCATTAATTCCAGATTCTGGAGTTGCCATTCCTTGGTCTCTGGAGTGGCAGGGAGATTTAATGTTTGATTGGCATTTGCGCATACACCGCAAACTCTGAGCATTTATCTTTTCCATTACCACAGATCTCAAGATGGTTAGCAAGTGTCGATCTGCTGACGCCAGAAGACATCTAGTGCAAATTGCATCTGGAGGAACCCTGGGCATTTAAAGGGACTGTAAAAGATGAAAATGGAGAAAAACAGCTTTGACACCAAAATGTTCCTTGGGGTACTTTGGTTCCTGGAGAGACTCCAAAAGCAGTTAACTGCCAAAATTGAGCACGATGGGGATCGTATCATCTCTGCAAGAGTTCATATCCTGTCCTCCACTCACTGTTTTCCCTTCAAGAAGCACTGATGATGTTCCCTAGTTGGGTCATGAAATGTCCATAAGAAAACAACCAAGCTCAGAGAGCATCAAGGACCCCACAGTCCTTCTCCTCCTTCACCTCCACCATCTCCTCCTCCCTTCCCCACTCTCACTCCTTCTCCTCTCTGCAAACCCCACTCCCTTCTAGCACTGATAGGTCACAAAATGTCTGGAAACCCCCCCCCCCCCACACACACACACATACACCAATCCTAGAGAGCTCCCCACAGTTCAACTCTGAGCTACAAATATTCTCTTCTACCGGCTTCAGGAAGGTGTTCACATCAAGGGAAGATGCACAGTGGAAACTTCAACCCTTGTAGGAAGGTGGTTCTTCACACTATTGGGCATCCCTAGTTGATATATAAGGTTATCTTAGACAAGGCTACTGCAGAGGTGGCTGTGGCCCTCCTTCGCCTTCTCCTCATGTTGCAAAATCAGGTTCTTTTTTACCCGAGTCCACAGACCTCCTGTGAGGAAGCATCTCGGGAACAGAAGATAGCCAGCTCTTTTCCGAGGGAGAGAAGCTGAGAAGCGACGCCATCTTCTTTTGGTATCTGCTCCTCATTTCCTTAGCTGATCTGTAGAGGCTGCCCACAAAACAATAGCAGATGGGGTTCAGGCTGGAGTTGGTGAGGCTAAGCCATTGAGAAAAAGCCCGCAGTTGCAGGACCAGAGGCGATGGCTCTTCGTCCCTCAAGGACTCGGGGCTGTGGAACTCTATCCAGATGTCCACCAGGTAAATGGGCAGCCAGGAAATGGCAAAGAGCAGGACTAAGGCGATGACCATTTGAGCCACCGTCCGGCGGATCTTCAGCCTGGAAGCCAGCAAGGTCTGCTTCAAGGCCCCGCAGTCTCTCAGGGTGTTGGTGGGTCTCCAGAGACGATGGACAGTCAAGTAGCAGATGACCACGTTGAAGGAGACCGGCAAGCAGTAGAGAGCACAGAAGAGGAAGACATTGTAGATTTGCTTGAGTTCTTCCCGGGGCCACATTTCCCGGCAAATGGGGAACACCAAGGGGCGATCGGTGCCCACCCCGACCTCGTCTCGTCGGTTCATAAAGGCAAGAGGCATGCAGATGCCCGAAGACAAGACCCAAATAACCAGGATGGTGTTCAAGATCTTCGTCCGGGTGAAGAAGGACCTGGCTTTCAAGGGGTTGTGCACGCTGTAATAACGGTTCAGGCTGATCACCGTCAGGCTGAGGATGCTGGCGGAGACGGAGAGAGCCTGGATGAAGGGTGCCGCCCTGCACAGCCAGTCTCCATAGAGCCACGCTTTGTATAGCAGGTTCCCGGTCGTGACGGGCATACAGATGCAGACCACCATCAGGTCGCAGATGGCCAAGTTGATCAGGAGGCTGCGGGTGGCATTCAGGCTGGGCATGGCGTTGCTGCGTTTCCGGGTCAGCATCCGGAGGGACATGACGTTGCCCACCAACCCCACCAAGAAGGACACCAGGTACAGGACGGCAAGGCTGAGGATGACCGGATCTTCGTCAAAGAGGAAAAGCAGCTTCTCTACCTCGGCCCAACCCAACCCTTGGCTCCTGTTCAGCTCTCCCGACAAAGACAGGTTGGGTGGCGTCCACGGCTCCGGCTGGTTCCCGAAAACGGTGAGGCTGAAGGAGAGGTTCATGGCTGGCGGAGACGATGGGATGGGGGAAGAAATGACATGGTTATGACCTGGGCAAGGTGAAAAGGAGCCACTCGGGTTGGAGGGAGAAGAGCAGAGATTTCAAGAAGAAGGAAGAGGAGGAGGAGGAGGATGACACCCACATGTTATTTATTTTTTAATGGAAAGGTAGGACATCAGCTAAGAAAGTGCAGCGAATCTTCCCAGAAGAACCCCTGAAATGAACAGTTTTTCTTCCTTCCTTCCGTGGAACAGCTTGGCTCTAGAAGTTATGGGTGCTCCAACACTGGAGGTTTTTAAGAAGAGATTGGACAATCATTTGTCTGAAAAGATATAGGGTTTCCTGCCTGAGCAAGGGGTTAGACTAGAAGACCTTCAAGGGTCCTTCCAACTGTCTTACTTTCCTTTACTTTCCTATTTTCCTATTTTCCTATTTTCCTACTTTCCTTTTTTCCTTTTTCCTTT
>JANHFL010009539.1:123158-150235 GCA_032468155.1 Oxyrhabdium leporinum | reverse complement strand
TTTATTTAATTTATATACCGCCCCATTCCGAGGACTCGGGGCGGTTCACATAAAAATATAAAAATATAAAAATCCTCGTTTACCCCCTAAAAATTCAAAACAATAGGACAGGACAACTGCTGTTATATGGAAAGCCACCCTCTTTCCTTAGGTTTCAGAGACTGTTCAGCCATCTTAATCTGTGAAACTTAGCCAGGGAACAAAGAACACAAAAAGCCTCTGTATTTCAATCCAAGGTCATAGGAAAAGTTCAATGGAAATAGTGTTTTGCAAACTCAAAAAATACAGAATCCAGTGGTGAATCTGAGAACTCACACCCTCCCGAATGTTACTGTACTTTCCATATGCAATTAAAGTCCAGCAAAGAGTTGAAATAAATCAGCACCCAGCTGTTAATCAACTTTTAAAACACTAAGCAAAATAAAACAATAAAGTCAAAAAATGAAAGTTAAAATTCCAGCATGCTTAGAAAATGAAACTGTTTGACAGGAAAATGGATACACCTAATGACTTTTCGATCGCTTCCAGAGGGAATTGGAATCTTCAAAAAAAAACCTTGCCCACTGGATCCACAATCAGTCCAAAAGTTGTTTGGGGTCACTCTTAAGTGATCCCATTCAAAACCAAAGAGCCCTGCCAAAGATCCAGCTTTAGCAGTGAAATCAGCGGATCGTTGGTAAGAGAAAAAAGAAACTCTTACCAAGCCATCATGAAAAGGGAGCACGATAATGATTGTTTAAAATGAAAGTATTGTAACTATCATTCTAGTGAACAAGAAACATTGATAGTAAATGAATGTTACATTTCAGATTGGCATAAGTCGAGCCTACAGCATTATAAAACACCAACGTAGAAGAACTGCTAGAGTATAAAAGTCATAGTGTTGTAAATTAGAAACTATACTAGGAGCTAAGGCTTGTGAGAAACAGTGACTCATCTAAAGTTTATGAAATTGACCCAATACTTTAAGAGAAAATATCTTAGTAAAGTGGGGGTCTCAGTTTTGCTCTGCTGATTAAATTTCATTCAGGCACATAAAAATTTCATCTGCATGATTAGTAGCTTGAAAATAAAAATGTTGATGACTGTAGGCATAGCCAGACAAACACAGTAAAGTGCTTTCCTGTGCTCCATGAAAAGTTGCAGGTTTTGACAGATGGTTAAACCCCTAAATCTAGCCATCTGTCACAAGTCACTTCTTCTCCAAGTCCCTTCTGCTCCCCATATTCAGGAGAGCAATTGGTGATAATTTTTCCTGCCAGCAGGTGACACTTGCTAGCGGGAGAAATAAAGCCAAGGAAATCCATCCATCACTATCCTTAACTTGTCCTATGTTAAAACTGTAAGGACAGCATCATTTCTCAGCCTTGATACTTAAAGCAGAAGAGGGCTTGGCAACAGTTTTTATGTTGACATCCTTTTCTGCTGGCTTAAGGACCAGTGCATGGCTGTCTGGCTGTGTCATTTGATAGCAGCTGTTGCTCCTGTGCTTTCTGCACCCAGCTGCAGACAACAGCAGCTAATGGTAGGGCATAGTAATATGAATAATGACACCAGTTATTTCTTTGTTCCCAGGAGGAAAAAATGAGGTGATACACTGGGATATGTAGGCAAGTCTCTCCTTGCTGGAAGTGTGGGCCAGGGATAGAATTGCAATAATATGTTTATAAACGTGTGTACATGATAGCTCACTAAGACCACAAAGTTTGAATGGACCTTATATAGAATCTTAATGGAGTAAAAAAAAACCCTCCACAATCCACTTCCATTAAGGCATCCCTGCTCTGGAATAGATCTTGCAATACATGCTACATTTGCATTACAATGTAATTTTTGGTATGATGCAAAGACCACAAGTAGCTTGCTAAACCAAGAGGGAAGCTACAAGCACATTTTCTTTGTAGCTTTCTTCATTATCTGGATTGGGACCTGTATCTTGAAAGATCCATAACCATGTACTGTTTGCCTCTAGGGCAGGGGTGTCAAACTTACGTCATCACAGTGTCATCACGTGATGTATCAAGACTTTTTTCCCCTTCGCTAAACTGGGTGTGGGCATGGCCAGCACATCCAGACCACGGGCCGCAAGTTTGACAGGGGTTCTCAAAAAGTCAAGAGAGCAGTCACAACTATGCAACTGAAATTCTACTGCTTTTTTATGTGCAGTGCATGTAAATAAGAGGTAGGACTGCCATCTTGACTCTCTTTAATCATCCTCTGCAGATGCCCCTGTTAACTATTGAGCTAAAAGGTTTGGCATACATCAGAAAATTAGCAATAACTTAACATAAGTTAACACAATTAACATAAAATTATAGTTAATTTCAATATTAATTACAAAACTTGTAAAATACAAGCTCTACAAGGAGTCTATAATTTTGTACCAAAATACCATACATATGAAGTGTTTTTTTTGTTAGTATGAAAATGAGGAGGCAAACAGAGAGATTAAGAAGATTCACACTGAGCAAGAATGTTCCTCCAATTTACTTCCTTCAGCCCAAATTATTTCTTCACCAAATCATTTCAAAATCATTAAAAAAAGGTATGTATTATCTAGCTAATATTTGATGTAAAATTGTTATTTAATATCAAAAGAATAAAAAGCCGTCAGAATAATTTTATGGTCAACTGCTGCTAACCTAATTATAACAACTGAATTTGATCATTATACTTATTTTTCTATTTTTTTAATCACACTTATTTTTCATCATTTTTGTTATCTATGGTTTTGTTCCAACTAAACATTTTCAATAAAGAGATAATGGTTATCAAAGCCTAAGAAAACATTTTTATGTATTCACAGAAATTCAACTGCCAGTTTGTATATGTGTAAAATACCCCAAAACATGCCTGGAGTCATTGATTACATGAAACATTGTGCTAGAAATACCACAATCTGGTCAACATTTTCAAACTGTGAATAACTAGAATATGCATAATGATTTTGATGTAATTGAGTAATAATTGTGTTAAATTGGTTAATTAAAATTGTCACTTTGATATGAATTTTAGGATGGAACAGGATATAGCCAGAATTTGATTGGGGAAAAAAACAATATAAATTTAATAAATAAAAATATTAAAAATGTTCTAATCTTATGAAATGACTTATATTTCCAAGATAATCTCATTTCTCATCATCTTTGATTTGTTAAAATGAAACTATAATATATAGGGGTCTATGACAATTCACCATGGCCAACTTGCTGCAGGACACCTCGTCACTGGACAGCTCATTGCAGGACAATAGTTACACTAATATCAAAGAAATGGTGGAATAAAATCATTAAAGAAAGGATGCAAAAGGAGGAACATAATGAAATGTGAATGAAAAAAAATATTTTTTTAAAATAATTAAATAGAATTTTTAAATTGTCCTGCAGTGAGTTGTCCTGTGGCAAGTTGGCTGTGGTGAGTTGGCCACAGTGACCTGACTCCCAATGTATTGTTATTTTTGAACTAAAATAGTGGCTCTTTCTTCTTAATAAAGTAAATTTTCACCAATGAAGGTGGCAAAAAGAAACCACTCCTTTGACGTATTTTTAAGGACCTCCTGTATTTCAAAATGACACTTTCTGAAGTAGGTTGATAGTTTCCTTTTGATTTCCTCAGTAGCTATGGTCCTGCTAACATTCCATCACATCAGTTTATTTGTTTATTTAAAAGACTTGTATGGGCCACTCATTTTATATGCCATAATTCTGGGCAGCTCAGAAAAGAATAAAATTATAAAAACCATAAAACTAACAAAAACTCCACAAAGGTAAACATTCCACCATACATCCACATTTGATTCCACTGTGCCCCAACCTCACCCTACTCCAATACTTGACCCACCTCTTTAAGACCTCAAAGGCTAGGAGCATGGAGGCCTGCCAGATCAGGGAAACATCGTTCCATGAGGGAGCAACTGCTGTAGCATAGGTGCTATTAAATGATAACATTTAAGGGAAAGGCCTAAAGTACACCCACCTTATCTGGCTGAGTAGAATAGTGGACTGTTTCACTTCACTAAGTATTAGGTTAGTTCCTAGTTTTAGTTAGATTGGAGTTCTATGCAACAATTCATTCTAAAACCTTAGAAGAATCAGAATAAATTAAACTCAGTGCATGAAGAATATCTTGTCTTCATGAATTAAAACTATTAATTAATAGATGATATGTAAGACCATGAGGATCTGGTGTCTGCCAGTGTCCAGATTGGAGTGATGACCTGATTTTAATTTAAGTGCAGTTTCCTATCTTACTATTAATTTAGGCAAAGATTTTAATGGTGGTGTTGATTTACCAGAATCCATTGCAGAGTGTCTGATTTCAGTCTCTTTCCTTATGTAACTTTCCCCATGGACTACAGTCCAAAGCAGAGACCAACAAAGGCCCACTCCTATTGGTAATGACACTGCATGACAGCATCTAGGAACCTCTGTGTGTATTACAGCTTAAACAGTGTGTATAAATTAAGGGAGGTCACAAAATAACATGGGCATGAGATAAAGTAATTGTGTTTAGTATTACATGTGAAATCATAGCCATCAGGGAATAGCTAGCTCAGCTGCGTTTCTGCATAGCCTCAATCCTAATTGCGCTAGCTAACACAATTGATGGACTAGCAAGAGATCACAGTTAAAAAAATGTAATTTGAGTGCTTAGAAATAAAATTCAGTAGTGGTAGAAATATTTTCTTGGGAAAGATAAAGTATGCTTAGTGGATATTATGATGATGAAGGTGATGTAGTTTGAAGTTTGCTCTCTGAAAAATTGTCTAAAACAATTTGAAAAAAATCATAACAAAGCCATATCCAACATTAAAAATAAGTAAAAGCAAACTATTTAGCCACTATCTTGAACTATCATTTGCTTTTTACATAAATCATAATGTTTGGTAGATGTTTGTCATTACTTTAGACATACCCATCTGGCGATTCCCTTTCAGTCTAAACAAGATTAAGCAAAGCACTCATTTTACCGACCTCAGAAGGATAGAACCCTGAGTCAACCTTGAGCTGGTGAGAATCGAACTGCTGACAGTCAGCAGAATAAGTTATTTAAGTGCTAAGTTTACCAAATGCAGAGAAATTCCAGCTCCCTGTAAACATGTTTAGTCCATGTAATTTTATAAAAAGTCACTTGTAACTGTAAAACAGTGCTTACATTTATTTTTAAAAGCCACATCTTAAATTCCACCATCATTTCCAATCAACCATTAAAACAAGTCTTCATTTTTATATAAGTATTTTTAGTATACATTAATCATACATTTGAAGCTTGCCCTAAAAGGAAAGGGAAGAAATGTGGTTGAATTTGTCCAACAACTCTTGGTACTCTTGTTAAAACCTATTTCCAGAAAAAAAGAATAATTAACCAAGTTCATCATGAAGTTACGATAAAGTTGATAATGATCATAATATAAAAATATGTGTTCCTCATTCTGAGTGTTTTGACTGTCCATTACTGTAATTTTCATTTGTAGTTTGGCAACACCAATAAATAAAAATGAGAAAATGATTCAGTCACCTAGTTCTCCCTTCTCTGATGCATCAAAGTATAAATTATGTAATGATGATTTAACTTCTAGCAAAACAAATGGTAGCAACCCTTCGTCTTCCACAACCTCAAGTAGAAAGCACAAGAATGAGATTAGATCATATCTACATCCTGGAGATTTCAGTGTAAGTTTTGATCACAATGTATTTAAAGTACTTAAATATCCATTTACTACTGACATCTATTTGATTCTACTGACACCCCAAATATGTATGCTGGCATTATTATATACTATTTGGAGAATGAGAAGAGTGCATTGAAAATTAATTTTGTGAAAATTTGCCTGGGACAATGTCATATGTATTTCCTCACTATCATTTTCTCTCTGTCTCTTTTGGTAAACACTCTCTTCTGATGTTCGATTTATACTTCGACATTTGAAAAAAACCCTTTATTTCTAAATTGCCTTTAGGTGTTTAGCTTATTACTTTACAGGTTTTTTAGCTTATTAATTTACAGGTTTGGAACTTAGAGGGCTGATTAAATATGGAAAAATACACAGTATATTGAATCTGCCCTATTTTCAATAATGGTAGGGCTGACCTTGTCATTTGGTTATAAAGATTGTTTATGGATGTATGTCCATGAACCCTTCCTAAACAGGTACCCTCTAACTGCTAGAACTCAGCTCCCTTCATCTACAGTGAAGCTTAGAAAATACAGTGAAGCTTAGAATCTACAGTGAAGCTTAGAAAATAAAAGAATGGTAGTCCAACCCATGTGGAAAATATATAAACAGGGGTATGTTTACATTGAAATCTCATTTTGTAAAGCCGTACATATTTTCTATCCTTCCCTGAATTCAATAAAACTTAAACTTCTTTGTAATTTTGCATAGAATTGTATGCTAAAATTCATAAGATTATGCTCAGGTTGTCATCTTATGCATGTATTATCTAGAAGAAAGTTTTACTGAATTCAGATACACTTTTTTGATAGATGTATGTAGCATAGGATTCCACTGAAAGAATTCGTTGAACAAGAAACAGATATATCCAGGAGAGATATCTGCAAATATATTTGATTATTTATTTTCTCAACATACGGTTGGAAGATTTATGAATAAATAAAAATATCCATACTGAAATGGTATGGGTTATTGTTATTGTTGTTGTTCTGATCTATACTTGTTTGCATCCATAAAAAATACTGCACAGGCAATAGTCCCTAAATGTAATAATACTTCTAAACTTGTTTACAATTATTGTTGATGGCTGAATTCATGATTAGTTCCTGATTGTTAATTTTACTGTTTATTCAGAAAGCCATGTATATCAGTTCAGAAAATACTCTGTTCTGCAACAGGACACAGTGCCAAAAAGAACCATGGTCTTCCATACTGACTGTGCCCAAAACCTGTAGGAAATCAAAACTCATAGTTAATGATGGGTAAGTCAATTGTTTCTTCTGTAGAAATCTTTCTTTCTTTCTTTCTTTCTTTCTTTCTTTCTTTCTTTCTTTCTTTCTTTCTTTCTTTCTTTCTTTCTTTCTTTCTCTTCTCTTCTCTCACTCTCTCCCTCCCTTTCTCCCTCCCTTTTTTCCTTCCTTCCTTCCTTCCTTCCTTCCGTCCTTCCCTCCTTCCCTCCTTCCACTTCCCTGTAATTATTGATTTTTTTTTTTTAGGTGGAATAGATTAGAATCCTTCCTCCACTCCCTCCCCTTTTTCATGCAATAACTGGGCGATCAAATCCTTCCTCCCCTCCCTCCCCCTTATGTTTCATGCAATAACTGGGCGATCAAACATGTTATTTCTGAACTCTGGTACACCAAGGTCTCTTGCAAGTAACTTGTTTACTCTTGATAAACTGTTTTAGCAAGACAGCAGGGATGGGACAGACAGCTGAAGTCAGGGGGAAAAAGGTGCCCAATTACACCTTTTCCTTCAAAACAGAAAACACCTGGGCCACATTGGGAAAGGAGCGTTGAAAAGATAAGATTCCCTTTGCTTATGTTTTTTTCTCTCCTGCTTTTCTGGGGTCCAAAGTGTGATTTGTACCCCTGCCCTGTGTTTACCAGACAGCAAATACCTTCTGTTTTTGGTTTAAGGTGTGTGTTTTATTGCTCAGAATACTGTCCAGCTATTTTTAAAGGACACAGGGTTTATTTCTCTCAATTTCTTTCAATTTTTACGACTGCTCATCTCCAAATCTTGACTCCAGGCAGTTAACGAGAGTTAAAATCATCATAAGGAAACACAACATAATAAAATATCTGTAAAAAGCGGCCGAGATTAAAACCCCCAAAATGTCAAAAGGATCTTGCCCTAGAAATTCATTTTTGAGTAGATGAATTCTTTGGTAGGAAATGTTTTTGCCTTAGCTATTCTTTGTTCAGGTGTTCACATTCATCTTTTTTTTAATGAGGCACTTCTCTTTTACTTGACTTATTCCCCAGTTTTAGCAGCACCTGAAAACCTTGAGAAATGTTTAATTTTAGCTGACTGCCCTAGAAATGCAGGTTTTATTGGTGACTTCAGATTTGTGAGGGCTTATTTCAAATTTGCAAGTCATAACCAAAGTGTTGCAATCAACCAGCGAGAAAATAAATATACAGAAATCAATCCTTTAACTATCAACCCTTCTTATCTCTTGGGCATATATATATTGCATATAATATCTCTGGCTGGAAGCCATTAATTAAACTGCAAATAAAGCAGTCTTTTATTTTGATTATCCACCTCCATATAGGTTGAGTTTCCTGGTTGTGCAATGCTATGATGTGGCCGGTTAGAGTTTTGGCTTTGCCCAATTGCTGTTTATTGCAAAAAACAAATAAACAAGTGCTTAGTACAAATTGTTCTGGTTTTGGATGGTGTTTCAATCTGATAGCTTTTATTCATGAAGCTTTAAGTGTACTATTTCCCATCATCCCAGTGTTGGAAGGAAAATCCGTCTGGTTTGGTTTCAAGCCGGGAGAAAGATGCCGGAAACAACATGGAGGCTGATTGGAAAGGATGTTTAATGATGAACAGAACGAACAGCATGCAGTTCTGGGTCAGCTGAACAACTGGTTGAATAGATGGATGGATCTTTAACTTTCCAAGCTAGCTTCCAACGATGGAACCGCCTGATAGTCTCCTCTCCCAATGTCCTAACCCATCTTATCTACTCAGCCTAGACAAGTTAAGCTTGGGACTGCTGAAACATTCGACAAATATCTTATTTTTTATTATGGAAAAGGCAATTGTTAACATGAGGTCACCCCCAAGTGAGATGTTGGATTGTGTCCAGTTCTAAATTGGATCTAGTGACATGGATTAGCTCTCCCTGTTTAACCTGAGTAGTGGGGAATCCTGCAGAGATCTCTCATCCTTCCATAAGAGCTTTCTGGGTACCAACTGTGCAAGCTCTGTGGTCAATACGTTTAATTACTCATATCATTAAATGTCAAGAGGAGAACTTCGACAGCCTGTTTCAGTGATGGAGTGATGTTCTTTGCACCTAAACCACAGCACGCAGTTCATATGCAAGCTGATCAAGAAAGAAAAGCAAGTCTTTTCCTTGAAGATGTTTCGCTTCTCATCCAAGAAGCTTCTTCAGGTCTGCCCTTCCGGAACTGAAGAAGCTTCTTGGATGAGAAGCGAAAAGTCTTCAAGAAAAAACAAAAGTCCAGTTGCCTTTTGAAAAAGCACCTTTCGGACCACTGTCACCTGGATGACTGAGCATCTCCATAGAAAAGTGCATGGTTCTTTCCCCTTTGATATGTCCCTGCTTTTGTGCTTTAAGGGCAAAAGAGACTACGTAGGAAGTGGGCTGCGTTTCATAATGTAAGAATGGCCAAACCCAGGTCAGATGGAGGAACCAGTCTCATAAGAGTAAAAATAATGAAGGATCTTCTGATTCTTTTATTTTATTGCATAGACATTATGCAGCCAGCTTGTGTAGACTCACATTTGTCTGAGAGTCAGGGGGTCAAAAAAGGCCAAAGATGGCAGTTATGGATATTATTATTATTAACCGTATGAAGAACAGTTGCAAGTATTGGGTATGTCTAGGATGAAAAGAAGGATCAGGGATGACATGATAGCAGTGTTCCAATATCTAAGGGGCTTCCACAAAGAAGGAGGTCAACCTATTCTCCAAAGCACCTGAAGGCAGGACAAGAAGCAACAGATGGAAACTCATCAAGGAGAGAAGCAACCTAGAACTAAGGAGAAATTTCCTGACAGTGAGAACAATTAACCAGTGGAGCAATTTTCCTCCAGAAGTTGTGAATTCTCCAGTACTGGAGGTTTTAAGAAGAGATTGGACAACCATTTGTCTGAAAGGGTATAGAGTTTCCTGCCTGAGCAGGGGGTTGGGCTAGAAGACCTCCAAGGTCCTTCCAACACTGTTATTTTGTTATTATGAAATTACATTTACAGATTGCCAAATTCCTAAGAACTCTTGGCAATTTAGAGATCAAAAAGGCCAACAACACAATGCAATAAACCAAAAATATTCAAATAAAAGTTCCACAAAAGGAACGGTAACCCAGCAGGAAGTTAAATTAATCAAATCATGCGATCAGCAAACCAAGATGGACCTGGATGCCTTCTAGAAAGGCTTCTGCTTTGAGCAGTTTCCAAAAGATGTCAGGGTGTAGAGCGCCACAGAGATGACCTTAGAGAAATTATGCCGTCGCATTTAGCAAAACATTTAAGGCCAGGTCAGAAGAAAACGTTAGAAAGAAACTCAGACCAGTAATGCCTTGACTCTCTTTGATATGGTCAGGACTTCAAGATTCGGTTACTGGAGTCTGTATCCATAAAGTAGAATTCCAATGTTACTTGTGGAGTCTGTTTCTTGACCAACCTATCTTGAAGGGCTGTTAGAAGCCAACCAGATGTCTACAGGGAGTTCATTTCAAAGAACCAGCGCAGCCACTGAAAAGCAGCACTATCACGCATACTCCTTTCCCATAAACTTTTCTATAAAGTGAGCACTGTTGATAGTTTTTCTCCAGGTAAATCAAACTAAAGACATTTCATTCTGAGGTTCTTCTGGATTTGTGATTCCAGTTGGAGCAGCAGGTAGAAGCCATGGAAGGGAAGTCTTTGGCCAACTTTGGTGGATCTCCCAGCTGTGCCCATTCATGAGTGAGAGTCATAGAACATAGTAACTTAGTTGGTTGTCACCTATCAATTAGACTAAAAGTAGACTGAAAGTCACTTTACATGGGCTGTCCTGGAAGATAAGAGCTGAAGCTAGCTTAGAATCCACCTATTTGCCAGTTGATCAATGCCATTCAATTCATTGGAATAACCCTTCTTTTTTTGAGAGCAACACGGAATGCCACAAATTGTTAGTCAGTTCTTACATTACAGACCCACAAATGTGGGCTAACCAACACCGTCCACAAAAGAACAGTTCCTAAAGTCAAGAGGACGATCACAGCTGCACACTTGAAGGTGATCATGTGAGTGTGACCACCGTTTTGGCTGTTTTGACCCCATCTCCTCTTCCACTCATATCTTGGTTGTAACATGCCATTGTTCTCCAATCTTTACAAATTATTGAAACTTGGTCATTAGTTTCCCTTTTACTGCTTTGCTGTTAGGAAGCTTAAGCTAATATCTTCCATTCTATATTTCACTCCATCCCTGCATTCTGAGCAAGTTATTAAATTTATAAGTTTATAATATTCATTGAATGCTTCAAGCATCTATTGAGGTAAATAGAGCATTGCTAATAAACAGGATTGTTGATTGAATCTGAATGCCTGCAGAGCACAATTATTAACCAAAAAACCCTTCAGGGATATCTCTGTCTGTTGTTTGATGTATGCGCCTGTGAGTTAAATCAGATGGAGAGGAAGGAAATACAGTTTGTTGATCTGTGGGACTCACAGTACTCTATTAAAGCCATTCATAATTTCATTTCAGAATAATAGACGTTGGGAGTTTTGTTTTCAATTTAATGACCTTTCTCTCCTCTTCCTTCTCTCCTTTTTTTTTGCAGAACGGCTGGGAGAAAAACTATTGAAACTCTCTGCTCGAGATTCGTAAGTGTTTCACATCGTATGAGAAAGAGACAACCTTACAAAAGGACACATTTTGTAGGTGAGATGCCAAGAAACATGGTGTCAGACTACTCAGGAATGGGATATGAAATTTCTTCGGAGGTCCAGTTTGGAAACTTGGAAAAAATACATCATCTTGAGAGTGGGAAAATACTCTCCAATCGAAAACACTCAATTTTGGTAAGTGTCTGGATATAGAAGAATCTTTTAATTTTTATATTGTATGGCCAGAATGTGGAGCTTTGGGTTGCAGTCCTTGGAAAAAAGGAATGACACCTTGTGGGTAATTTATCTTATTGGTGGCCTGCTTTGGAAAATTTTTTTTTATGATTTATTAGATTTCTATCCACCTTTAACGCTTTTTAAATAGCTCAAGCCAGCTTACATACATAACACTCCTTCTTTCTCCTGTTTTCCCGCAAGAGCAGTACTGTGAGATGGGTTGGCTGGGAGAGAATAATTGATCCAAAGTCACCGAAACTGGCTTTCATGCCTAAGGTGGGACTAGAACTCATAGTCTCATGGTGATCGACCCGAAAAGGGCTCGGTGACTTGGGCCAATCACCAGGAGACAGTACATTTTGTTCCCACCTTACTTACAAAAGCTGGCTGGGTGACTTTGGGCCAATCACCAGGAGACGGTGAGTTCTAGTCCCTCCTTAGGCACGAAAGCCAGCTGGGTGACTTTGGGCCAGTCTCTCTCCCTTGGCCCAACCCACCTCACAGGGTTGTTGTTGTGGGGAAAATAGGAAGAGGAAAGGAACATTCTGTATGTTTTCTGCCTCGAGTTATTTATAAAAACAGTAAAGATGGGAATGAATGAATGAATGAATGAATGAATTTTGTCCCAATCTAACAGTCACCTGGTAAAGTTTTCAAGACAATGGGAAAAGCGCTCCTTCTTGGAAGCAACAAGATAGCTCAAAAGGAGAGAGCACTCAACTTCTTGAACTACAGAGTGTCCAACAGCCCCAGAACCATATTTCCCCCTCCCTTCTTTCAATCCTTCCCCGCCCCGCCCCCACAAAAAAAGCTTTGGATGCCTTCTCAAAGCCCTGCCAGAGGTTGATGCTGAACTGCAATGGGTCCACTACACGACCCATGGGTCCACTACACGATCAAACCCGTTGCAACATGAGGAGCAATGCAAAAGTAGCACAACCTGCCTCTAGCAAAGGTGACGTGACTGGAGTATCTTTTGATGCAATGTGAGATTTCACCAGGTGAAAAGGGCTTTCTCGGAGAGAAATTCTGGATGCACAGAAGCCATCCTTGTGATGCAACGTAGGGAGGAGGCAGATTCCCAGGAGGGAGGGGCTGCATTCCAGAGGAGTAAGAGGCAACTCAGCCCAGATATCATAGGTGAGAGAAAGAGGGTGAAGACAGCTCTTCCCTAATAGTTCCCAAAGCATAGGTGGTCCTCGGCTTACAATCACAACTGAGTCCCACATTTCTGTGGCTAAGCAAGACAGCTGTTAAGTGACTTTCCCCCTTCCCCCCATTTTACGACCTTTCTCGTCACCATTGTTAAATGAACCCTTGCCGTTGTTAAGTTATTAACACGGTTGTTCGTTGAATCTGGCTTCCCCACTGACTTAACCCCCGGGTCACCGTAACCATAATAAATATGAGTCAGTTGCCAAACGTCTGAATTTTAATCGTGGAGACGCTGCGGCAGTTGTAAGAGTGGAAAACGGTCACGCATCACTTTTTTTTCAGTGCCGCTCTAAGCTCAAACGGACACTAAGGAAATGTTGTAAGTCGAGGTTTACCTGTAGATGCTCGATGTAGATAATAAGCTGCTTCAGTTTGGCAAGAGTCTGTCTGTAGGTGTGAAACAATAAAGACCTCAGCTTGGAAGAATCTCTATGTGTCATATTTGGCTTGGGGGGGGGCTGTAAGTCCCGGAACATTTGAGCAAAAACATTTGACGTCAAAGTGGAGCTGATTCTCTTGCTCTGTGCGTTTAATGATCAGTTTAGCTGCATCGTCGTGTCTGTTTCATCCTTATGTGTGCGCCCAGAAGGGTGAGGACATTGCTTGGAGCTATACAAATTGCACCACTCTTATAATCATCCGGCTTCCTTACTTGCTCTGTGGTGCCTAATTTACTCTTCGGCTTTTGGTGTTTTCGGATGACTTCATTAATTGACATAAGGAGGGCTGGGTGATGCTTCAACTTGCCTAATAAGCATGTAAGCACTGAGCATCCAAGCTGGCTGTGGTTGCTTGGGGCTCTAGAGAGACGGGGTGACCAAAAGCAAGCACATCGTTTCGCCTGCTGTGCTACAAACTAGATTTCAAAATTGAACAGTCTGATCTGCAGCAGTCCAGTGTCCCCACTCTTGGCCCATGGCTATTTTCTCCAGATTATTTTTCTTCTACATTTTGTCTGGAGAGAGTGAACAGAGTGCAGTTGCTTGCCTGTTCATCTAGAAAATGGGTGGTTCTAGGCTAAGGGTACTGTTTCTATTCCTCCATAAAATGGGTGGTTCTAGGCTGTCAGCATTATCTGCCGTCTTCTGTAAAACAAGTGTCATTTAGCCTTTCTGGATCTGCCCCTTGCTCTGGACAGTCCATTTGTCAGGGTTCCAAGTAATACTCCCGTAATATATAGAACTCCAAGGCAGGCAATTTCCTCAAATAACTGATTTATTGGAAATATTATATTGGCACAGGTTGGTGAAAACCGACTCTGAATATTCCCGCAGTTTTCAGCAAGTTAAAAGTAAATGTTTTTCCCCTTCTCCAAACAATCAGTCATATGGTCCAATCATTGTGTCATCCAGTTGCCTGGTAATGTCAGTCCACTTCTCTCCGACCACCTGTGAGAATGTCCTTGATTCCGAAGAGAAACTTTTTTGTTTTGGCTACAAATCCCCTCTATCTCTACTCCCCCCCTCCCTAACCCTCAGCTCCAGTGTGGCCACACTGAAGCTAGAAAATAGCCTCACTCAGGCCAACTTCAGAGTTGACACCATTCCTGCACCGTCATCCAAAATAGGGGTTGTTCTAGGCTGAGGATAAGGTCCCCGTTCCTCTATAAAACAGGTGGTTCTAGGCTGTGAGCATGGTCTGCTTTCTTCTGTAAAACAAGTGTCATTTAGACTTTCTGGATCTGCTCCTTCCATCTTATAAACAGGTGTAGTTCTAGGCAGTTTGTTCCTGTCCCTTCATCCAAAATGGGGGCTGTTTTAGGTTAAGATTGTCCCCATTTCTCTATAAAATGGGTGGTTTGGGGTGTGGGCATTACCTGCATTCTTCAAATAAACAAATGTCATTTAGACTGTATAGATCTTTCCCATCCAAAATAGGAGTGGTTCTGGGCTGCCACTCTCTAAATTGGGTGGTTTTAGGTTTTCAATATCCTTATTCTTCTACAAAATGGGAGGTGGTTTTAAGCCAGGAGTCAGCAACCCACAGCTCTGGAGCCGCATGTGGCTCTTTCATCCCTCTGCTGCGGCTCCCTGTCTCCGGTCGTCTCCACAATTGATAGAGCTTTCGGTTAGGACATGTAGAGGAAAAAGGATGCTGCACTAGGAGGAGACTCTATGATGGGGGAAACCAGACTTCCGGCCGACTCCAGAATTGAATGGGGGGCTTCTGGTTAGGATCTTTTTGGCTCTTTGAGTGCTTAAGGTTGCCGACCCCTGTTCTAAGCTGTCTTCATGTGTCTGTCAGCCTTGGACACTGACATGGTGTCTTCTTCTTGCAATCTTCTTAAAATTGCTTTTAAGCCTTTGCTTGGGATGTGATGGTTATTTCTGGGTGCTTTGTCTCAAATCACTACTGCCAAATGAAAGCTGTCTACTGCCAAGACGAAAAAGCTGGTTCCTCCAGTCTTGTAATTCTATAATTAAGTTGCTCTTTTGAATGTTGTGCTTGGATAAATTGTGGTAAGGGCTTTATTTGTATGAGTTTTAAGGCAGGGTGGAAACAATATAATTGTGCGCAGCACTTAGCAAGTTGCTGTGGTGTACTGTTTCAGCAGTAATTAAGTGATTTCTGGTGATAAATTTGACTCAGTCATTTGACTGAGGCAGGTGAGAGAAGTTGCCTTCTTCCCTCCCCTCCCATCTCAAAAAAATAAAATAAAATTACAGTACAAATTCAAATGTATTGCAGTTTCCTTTCAGTAGCACCAAATGGAATATCTCTAATACAAGGTCAAATCAATCTTTCCCAGTTTGGACACCTTCCCAATTTGTGGTCTTCTGATTTCAAAAGGTTTAGAATAGCCATGGGGAGAATTTCTAGAAATTGAACTTTTGGAGAATAGCTACTTTGGGAAAAATCCGAATTATCTAATAGACTGGTGAAAAAAAAAAAACTTGCGGCATGCACAGAAAAGCTACCAGGAGATCATTATTTAAGTTACGTTAAGAAAAGTCCTACAAAATCAGGCCAGAGGCTTCCTTAATCGATCTTTCTAGTCTCACGATCATTAAGCAAATCCTTCTGAGAAGCCAAGAAACTGTGATGGAACGTAGTCTGGATTCCCAAAAGGAAGGGGCTGCATTCCAGAGGAGGAAGGGACAACTCAGTTCAGGTAGTTTGCGTAAGAGAATAAGAGTAAAGACAGCTCCTCCCGAATAGTTTCCAGAGTATATGCTTTATGAGGGTGTTAGCATGCTTTAGTTTGGCAAGATTCTGTCTGCAGGTGAGGACCAATAAAGAAATCTGCTTGGAAGAATCACAACATGTCTTTCTTGCTTTATGTTAGCCCGACACTAACAGAAATGAGCACCACTCGCATTTCCTCATCCCTTTCATGCCATTTCACTTGACCTGGCTTTGCATAACACACTCCACTCAAGAACAAAATCCGAATTTTGATCACGTGACTATGGGGATGCTGCGGTGGTTGTAAGTGTGAAAAACGGTCGTAAGTCAACTTTTTTTTCAGTGCTGTTGTAACTTTGAATGGTCACGAAATGATCTGTTGTAAGTGGAGGACGACCTGTACCTTCTCATATACAAAACCTGAGTTTGCCTTTGTGGTTAAATCTTAGGATGAAGATGAACGGTTGAAAGATCTAACTCACGAAGAAAAGGATGTCCTGCTTTTTTTCGAAGAAACTATTGATTCCTTGGATGACGATGTGAACGATGTAGAGGAAAAAGGCTTGCATGACAGTGGTGTCTTCTGCAATTCTCTAAAGCTGGTGGAAGAAAACACACCTGACCATTCAGGGTCTGAAGAGCTCATAGAATTGGTCCCATCAGCACCAGAGAACAGCACAGAAACAGGTAAAGTGAAATTATTTGCACAGGTGTGAATATGTATCCTGGGAGCTAAAGAGGTTGTCTTCCAAGGAATAAAATTGCCCAGTTAGAGGGGTTTGGGGGGGTGCGGTGTCTTTGAGCTTGGTTGTTTTCTTGCAGATGTTTCATTACTCAAACTAGGTAACATCATCAGTGCTCAGCAAACCCTACCCCCTTACTAGCACTGATGGCATTACTTAGTTTGGTAATGAAATGTCTCCAAGAAAACGACCAAGATCAGAGAGCACCAAGGACCCCTCATTTCAATCCTGAGTATAAATATTCTGCAACTGCATAAGCAAAGCTTTTAGATCATAAATCGGGGATTTCCAAATTTGGCAACTCTTAAGACTTGTGGACTTCAACTCCCAGAATGCAACTCTTAGCCAGAATCCACGCTGGCTGAGGAATTCTGGGTGTTGAAGTCCACAAAACCTAGAGTTGCCACTTTGGAGACACGAGCTCGTGAGCCAAGTATTATCCTTTTGACATTGTTGTGACTTGTTATGAAATACTCCTAATTCTGGGGTGCATTTCCCCAAAGCAGATCAGGCTAAGCCAACGTTTTCTTCTCTTTAGTTTAAAACTTAATGAAAAGTAAACAGAGCAAGTGTGATTTATTTCTTACTCATTTCATTCCTCTATGTTACTATATTAATAATTGCAAACTGGAAACAATATACATATTGCTACAAATAATCCCATCAGGAAGGTAAATAAATCTGAGCGGACAAACTTTGAGGAGGCTTAATATATGACATCCCCATCCTTCTATATCCTCAGACTGAATTTAAGGAACTCACTTTTCAGAAAAGGTCGCAGTTTGGTCACAGTTTGGAGTCATATCATAGGGATGGGTGTTTTTTTTAAAAGCTAGAAAATATTTTGGGATGGGTTTTAGGGTGGTCTTAATCTATTGTTGATAAGACAGGGCACAGCTCTCTTTTTTCGCAAGTACAAGGCCATTCCGCAAAGGTGCTTGTCCAAAAGGCAACTGGACTTCATTGTTTTTCTTTGAAAACATTTCGCTTCTCATCTAAGAAACGTCCCAAGAAGAAGCTTCTTGGACGAGAAGGAAAATGTTTCCAAGGGTGCAAAAAAACAACCCAAGAAAGTCCAGTTGATTTTTGGAAAAACACCTTTGGGACAAACATGAGCTGGACGACTGAGAATTTCCGTAGACCTACGGACCGTTCCACATAACTTGCAAAACAGATCTAAGAGGTTCTTTTCTTTTTCTTCCTAGCATCAGAAGAAACTTGGAAACTGGATGAGCTAAAGCTGGAGGATGTTGAACCAGTGGAAGATGATGTCCATGTTCCTCCAGTTTCTTTTCAGCCAACGCCGCCTTCACCGCCCCCGTTGCCTGTCTGTGAGACGTATCCTGTTCAGCCTGCTGTACTGCATCCAAAGTTCCTTCACTCCATCCCCACGCCACTGGTGATTGCCGAGAAATTGTCTGAGCAGCAGGCAGAAGGAAGTTCTTCCTCACTTCCTTCTCCAAAGGAGAGGAACCCCAACGAGAGGAGGACCATCTCCACTTCCTCCACCCTGTGCGGTAAGGAGCAGGTCAAGCCTTGTGTCCCACCTCCAGCTGCTCCCAAACACCAGAGGTTCCCGAGCAACATCAGCTTCACCAACAGCAGCGAGCGGGAATTCAGCAAAATCATCTCCAAGGCAGCTGTCAACGTTCAAGAGCGCAAGGCTCAAGTGTTGGCCAACGTCAATGCTTCAGCCTTGCTAATAAATGAGTTGGAAGAGAGGCTGAAGAAGCGTGGACTTCTGGGTCCCAGCCAAAGCTTGCCTTTACGAAATTTACCTTCTGAGTCCACAGGCCACGAACCTTTGAATAGTTTAAGTCTGGTTGAGAAAACTCTTGCTCGGGCCCACCTCATCCACCCTCTCCATATCCTTTCCGTAAAGGACCAGAGGCTCGAACAAGGATGCGGCGCGCCAAATGGCTATCAAAGCATCCATGAAGTCATGAAAAGGGATCCTAATTTTTTACCCACCCTGAACAAAACAATGACTGTCAAGCCAGATGCTGACCTTGTAGATGGCAAGTCTGCTTGGCCAAGTATTTCTGGGCAACCCCAACAAGACCTCATCCTTGACATACAGAGAAAGCTGAGCTCACTGCCCAAATCTGCAGGACTCCAATCCAAGGGTGTCACGGTACAATTTTCCGGCCGTGGATCAACAGAAGAAGCCCGGAGGGAGGCTCTACGCAAACTGGGACTTCTGAAAGAATAGTGGAATGAGAAGAACATCTAAAGAACATTATGTGCCCGAAGACAGATTCCAATGAAATCCATTCTATTTATCAAATATTAAGTGTTGGAACTCCATGGTTCTCTGCTGGCATTTGGGATGGATGTCCCTGACGTGCACTCACTGCTTATTGAAGGTTTCACGGCAGTTCATAAAAGCCCATGTGAAAATGAGAGTGTCAAGCTAAATGGAGGTAAATGGGTAGTATGTGTATATAAGCCGTGTTTGTGTCACTGGCCAAGTACGTCGGAATCCCTTGGATAAAACCCAGAAGATTCCCAAGAGGACTGTATTAAGGAATTCTATAAGGATAAATGTATATATCCCCACGTATCAGACAGCTTAAATTTGTAATAAGCCTGCTATCTCTGATTGTCGCACGGATTTCACACCGCACACAGTCTGCAGACCATTCCTTTTGTAGAGTGATTGGTGGAGATGGTGGCAAACTTTTTCAGCTTGGTTGATAGCTTGAAAAATATTGGGCCTGCTGGATTTGACAAAAGGCACCGTTGCATCCAGTGTTGGGTTTCCTGTAGCTACTCAGTCTCCGTGCTGCTGAAAATCAGTCGTGTGAAAATGATGCATATCTGCTCTTTCCTCTACTACGTTTAATACAGGATACCCTACCTGTACTTAAGGCAGCATAGCCCAACCTGAGCACCTTCCAGATGTGCCTTGGAGTTGAAGTCCACACATTTGGAGGTTGTCCAGATGTAGGATCACATAAGCTCTTAGAACTAGGTACACAGTTGTACACGGAGCCTACCAATGAGCGACGGAAACCAGTGAAGTAAATAGCGGAAACAGGTAGTTTTCGACTTACGACAGTTCATTTAGTGACTGAAACTCACTAGAGCCCAAAATTTCTGTGGTTTAAGTGCGACATTTGTTAAGTGAGCTTTGTTATTAAGTGAATCACCATAATTGCTAAGTTAGTAACCCAGTTGTTAAGTGCATCTTGATTTGTCAAAAGATCGCAAAGGGTGTTCGCAGGGGCCATGGAACAGGGCAACCATGCTAAAGCCTCTTGATCACGTGATCACAGGGATGACGCAAAGGGCGTAACTGTGAAAAACAGTCATAAGTCACCTTTTTTGGGTGTCGTGGTAACTTTGAAGGTTCACCGAATGAACCGCTTGCTGTAGGACCACTTGTAAACCAAAGCCAGAACTGAAATTTGCGTGCCGATTTCCCAAGTTGGAAACCTTTCCCAGGTTAGGCGATTCCCATTGCTTCCCCCAACCCATCATCAAATCCATCTCCCAAAAGATCTGTTTTTAACGGCCACTCTGACGGCTCACAGTTGCATTCTTCTCCTCCCGAGGCGACCTTGAAACGGTGTCTCAGAGTAGCACCTTCGCTTCGTTACTTTAACTTCCCCCCGACAAGCATTTCCACTCCCTCTCTCTCTCTCTCTCTCTCTCTCACACACACACACACCATGTTTGTGGCAGACTGGTACCAAATGGCAGGCATGAGGTGGCATTTCTGACATTATGGATCTTGGGGATGCGGTCACCCCTCTCTTACTCCAGTGAGTAGCCCTGGAAGGTAGGGAGCCCAGAAATTGTCCTGCGTGGTAAGAAACGGAGCCTTTTCTGGGATACCACCCCCCTCCCCGATGCCCTCCTTACCTGTCGGATCCTTTCAGCTAAGGTGCGTTGTAGCGATAATGCTGTGAATTCTCGTTTCCTCTCAAGCCCTCTTTAAGTCGGCGTGGTGCAACGACGGCCTGTGAATCCGGAGTAAGCTAGTCCTGTTGACCTCACGATGAAGCAATAGCATTGCCTGTGATTTCAGTCGAATAAATATCTTTCTGTTGCCAGAACCGTCTCGTGATACTTCTGTTGGGAAGTTTGGAAAATTGCCTTTATGAAATTTCTCCTAGGGTTGCGTCAGCCTTGCGAGATAATTCAGAAGACGAAGCACGGCCAGAAGGACTCACTGTATTGCAAGCTTACACTGGTTGCAAGCCTGAAAGTACATCTCTTCCCCCTTCCTCCCTTGCCTGTAAAGTCATCCTCGACTTAATGACCACAACGGAGCCCAAAGTTTCCGTTCTTAAGTGAGGCATTTGCTAAGCGAGTACGTTTGCCCCATTTTTACAACCTTTTTTTTTTGTTAAAGTGATTCACTGCAGGGGTTAAATTAGTCACACGGTTGTTAAGTGAATCTGGCTTTCCCGAATCCCCATTGATTTTGCTTGTCAGAACGTCGCCAAAAGGGGAATCACATGACTCCGGGACACCGCAATAACGAGTCACTTGCCCAGTGTCTGAATTTTGATCACGTGACCCTGGGGATGCTGCCGTGGTCATAAGTGCGAAAACTGGTCACCGGTCCCTTTTTTTCAGGCCCCGTTGTAACTTCGAACGGTCGCTAAATTGTTATTTTTTTTAAAAAAAAAATATTTTAGAAAATTTATGAAACTGTTGCGAGCCGAGGTCTCCCTGCACAGTCCCAAAATTTAGGGAGGCGCCTCCCTTCTGAGATGTTCGTCACGTCCCCAGTCCTTTTGTTGGACCCAAATGCTTTTCCGAAAAGCGACTGAATTTTCCTGAGGGGTTTTTCGTTTTGTTTCCCCCCTTGAAAACGTTTCGCTTCTCATCCAAGAAGCTGAAGAAGAATGAAAAGTTGAAATGTTTCCTGATAAAGTCCAATTTTCCTTTTGGAAAAGCGACTTTGGGACAACGCTGACCTGGGTGATTGCGAACCTCCATAAACTTTTGCCTGATGAAGCTCATACTCACAAAGTCCTCTTAAGTTGGTGGCCACCCATATAATCTTCTAAAAGTTAAATTCCGTGCTACAAAGGATGGGACCGAAATCAAAACAAGGGAAAGCCAAGGGTGGGGAAGCGGGAAGAACTCTGAAAAAAATTAAAATAAAAGATCGGATCATCTTGAGTGACACTGGTTAGGGTTAGGGTTAGGGTTAGGGTTAGGGTGACCAGTTCTATGTTTGCAGAGTTAAGGGGCCTTCCATCTCTAATTTAAAGTGTCGGTAGATTACGGGTTCCTCTCAGTTTAACACTTATTTCTTTTCTCCCAGAAGATTAGAAACGGCCATTTTGAACAAAACTCTGTGGCGTGAACAATTCTGAACCCGTCTTCTGTTTCCTAAGTGATTCAGAAGAAACCTAAAATGAACTTTTAAGTCCACTTGGAGGGACCGTTTCTCATTCAAAGCTCTCTCTGAAAAAAAAAAAACAGAAGCACACGTCCATCACACATGTCATATCAGCTCGCTCATCCCTCCAGAAGAAAGAAAGATTGTTTTGCTTTCTCGGTAAATAAATACAGGTAGTCGTCGCCTTGCGATCACAATGGAGCCCCAAATCTCTGTTGTTAAGCAAGGCAGTTGTTAAGGGACTTTTTACGACTTTTCTTGCCAGGGTTGCTAAGCGAATCCCTGCGGTCGTTCAGTTCGTAACACGGTGGTTAAGTGAATCTGGCTTCTCAGAAAGACTTGGCTCCTCAGAAAGTTACAAAAATGACCGTGTGCAGTGCAGGGACACCGGCAAAGCTGCCAGTTTGTCAAGCGTGCAAATGTTGATCGCGTGCAAAGGCAGTAAGTGCAAAAAAATGGTCATAAGTCACTTTTTTTTTTTTCCACAGCGCCTTTCCGGGTAAAGGCAAGCCGTTCTTGAGAGCAGGAGACGTATATTGTATTTCTCATTTCACGATACGAAAAACAAAACCAAAACCCAAAACACCACCTACCAATATTAACATTCCTATTTTGAAACGAGGGAGAATTAACTCGATGAAAAATTGGGCAGGGAGACACCTCCATTTCAGCCCAAAGGAAATTAGATTATATTTAAAGCTTTCGTGAGGAAACATTGAAACAACGCGGCCTGGTTTCCGGACAGAAAATGTTACAGCTTGAAAATGGAGCCGCCGACATAATCCTTCCGCTTGACTGTTGCTTAAACTCATTAAATTTCAAGAACATTTCCCCTCTCCTAAGCAGGCTTTGTTTGAGCAGCATTTTTCCCCCCCCTTTCATCTGAGCGGTGTTTCTCCCAAAAAAAGGCAGAGCTAGCAGAAGAGGATGAGGCCTCTGGCACTGATGGCTTCCCGTTTTTGTCCTAGCCTAACGCTCCAAGCTGTGGCTTCAGTAACAGCTTGGGAGGAAACGTGTCTTTTCTCACAACCTTTGGAAAATACGCTGGGGATCCTGGTGTAAATCAAACCCCCCAAATTGTCCTCAGAAACACATTTGGCTGATTATCCCATTCCAGTCCAGCAGAAATTCAGATTCGCAGTTTATTCAGCAAGCTGGAAAAATAAGAAAATCTACATTCTTTCAAGACTTCCTTCCTTCCTTCCTTCTTTCCTTCCTTCCTTCCTTCTTTCTTTCCTTCCTCTTTCCTTTCCTTTTTTTCTTTCCTTTCAATATTATTTTTATAAATAACTCAAGGAAGCAAATACACACACAATAATTCTTCCTCCTATTTTCCCCACAACAGACAACCATCCTGTGAAGTGATTGACCCAAATCACCCAGCCAGCTTTCATACCTAAGGCAGGACTAGAATTCACCGTCTCCTGGTGATTGGTCCAACGTCACCCAACCGCATTTCATGCCTAAGACAGGACTAGAATACACCGTCTCCTGGTGATTGAACCAATGTCACCCAACCAACTTTCATACATAAGGACAGGATTAGAACTCACCGTCTCCTGTTATTGATCCAAAGTCACCCAGCCGGCTTTCATGCCTAAGGCAGAACTAGAACTCACAATCTGCTGGCTTCTAGCCTGGTGCCTTATCACTAGACCAGACTGACTCTGCAATGCATCTACGAAAAGCTCTTAGCGTTATTGGATGGGTCCCTCACATGAATGTCATCTAACCTCCCAGAAAAAGTCTTGTAGCAAACTTCAGGAATCAGCATCGTCCAGCTCCCCTTGAAAGGGGAGGGGGCAAAAGAACAAAATGGGTGGGGCTGGTGCCTAAATCCTAAAAGCCCATCTAGCAAAATCAGTTGCCTGCATATTTTCAACCTGTTTGAGGGACTTATTTGGAGATTTAATGATCGCAATGGGATTGGGGGGGATCGTTCAGAGACAACCACTTACTATTCCAGCTCAAAAACCTTGCAAAACGACCTCAAATTGCACCAAAATGAGGCCATCTTCTCTTTCCAGTGCTGTAATCCTGCTGTGAGGGAGGCTGCAAACGATAATCAGTTAATCAGGATAGACCTGGAAGGGACTTTGGAGGTCTTCTAGTCCAACTCCCTGCTCAAGCAGGAGGCCCTATATCATTTCAGACAAGTGACTGTCCAGTCTCTTCTTAAAAACCTCCAAAGGTTGAAGCAACCACAACTTCTGAAGTTGAGTTTCTAGTTAATTGTCCTCACTGTTAGGAAGTTTCTCCTTAATTCCAAGTTGCTTCTCTCCTTGATTAGTTTCCGTTCATTGTTTCTTGTCTTGCCTTCGGGTGCTTTGGAGAATAAGTTGACCGCCTTCTCTTCTTTGGGGCAGCCCCTCAAATCCTGGAATTCTGCTATCATGTCACCCTAGTCCACCTTTTCTCTAGACTAGCCAAACCCAAATCCCGCAACCGTTCTTCATACGTGTTAGTCTCCAGCCTTTACTCATCTGAGTTGCTCTTCTCTTCACTTTTTCCAAAGTCTCAACATCTTTTTTGTAATGTGATGACCAAAACTTGATACAGTATTCTAGGTGGTTTGAGGAGTTGTATGTGAGACCCATGTTTGTTATCTCTATCCCCACCTTTGCCTTACACCGGTGTTTCCCCCCCGCCACCAATCTTGGCCACTTTAAGACATGTGAACTTCAATTCCCAGAATTCCCCAGCTTCGAAGGTCACTAAACAAATGGTTTTAAGTCCAGGGCTACCTGTAGCTCAGGACAAAACTGTCCTGGATTTTTTTTTTTATTATTATTATTATTATTTTTATTATTATTTAAACGGGGTTTTAAAACGGGTTTTAAGTTGTGAACCGCCCCGAGTCCTTGGAATGGGGTGGTATATAAATTTAATTTTAATAATAATAATAATAATAATAATAATGTATTTTGCTAACCTACTAGTCTTCACCAGACAACACGAACAATGTCAGGAAAATGAATTAGTAACTTGCAGGGCCACATTTTTATCACTCGGGAGAAGGAACACGGCCTCTTTGTGTTTCAGTCCCAAATTGAGAAGAAGGAATGCTTTGATATGATTCAATCTATCAGCAACCATCGACTGCCAGGAGAAGGATCCAAGGCCGGAAGGTAGGAGAAGCTTCCTCATGGGGATAACTGTAGAATTGTTCTTTCTTTTCTAACATACGTGATCGCCAAAACAGATTTCCCATTCATAACGCCTTTGATTTCTTCAATTTCTCTGTTTTGGGTGTAGGTTGGGGAATACTATGGCATTTTGCTATCTCATAGGCAGTGCTGGGTTTCCAAAATGAAAAGCCAGCTCTTTTGCAGTACAAGAGGAACAGTTCAAAACTCATCTTACGTAAAGCCGCACCGTAACCTTAAATGACCTCATATTTCACCCATGATTCCTTTCTCCTAAATCCTGGAAGGATTATAAAGATGACAGTCGCTGAACACATGTATCTAAAATGCACAGGATGAATGACTGAGTTTTATTTTAGTTAATTCCTCGGTAAATTCTGACACAAACTTGCTCCCTTTGCATAAGACGTTCCATCTGGTTGTTACTCGGGGTTGCATGGATAATGTCATCCAACAGTTCAGTCACTAGATGGCACTGTGTCTCAGTGCTGTCAGGCATTTCTTATGCAGTCTTGTGCTCTTTTTCAAGACCCTCAAAAATGTTTCCAGTTACTTTTCTGACTGGTGTGCCCCTCAAAGCCAATGATGAGGCCTGCACAATTCAGGTTCATCATGCTAAACACAACACTTTCATCATGTCTCGCGATTAGCCAGTATCTTCATAATTTGCATTAATATCATGTTATACATGGGAGCAGCATCCATTTCCTTTTACTTTCAATTTTTCACAGGGTCCAATAAAAGTACAGATGTTCCTCCCTTAACCACCATTCAAATTTGTGATGGAACCCACAAAGGTTATTTACGACCAGTTGCTAAAGTTACAACTCTTACACCCTCCCAGTGGTGGGTTTCAAATTTTTTTTACTACTGGTTCTGTGGGTGTGGCTTGGTGGGCGTGGCTTATTGGTTATGTGACTGGGTGGGCGTGGCCACCCTGCACCCCATTTTGGGCCTAGTAGGCCTCCCTGCAGCCTCCTGGGAGCAAAAACAGGCTGGGGGAGGCCACGCCACCCCCCCATGCTGTGTTTTGGGCCTAGTGGGCCTCCCCAAAGCCCTCTGGGAGCCAAAACGGGGCACAGGGGGGCCGCGCTACACTCCCCCATGCCTGATTTTGGGCCTAGTGGGCCTCCCTACACTTCCCTGGGAGCAAAAATGGGGCCTGTGGGGAACTTCAGGAAGGGCAGGGCAGGCAGGGGCAGGGCCAGCCAGAATCTTTCCTAGCAGTTCGCTTGAACTGGCCCAAACCGGCTGAATCCCACCACTGCACCCTCCCCACCAGTTATGTGATTGCATTTTGGGTGCTTGGCAAACAGCTCGCATTTATGATGCTATCTTCTTCACATTGATACCCTCAAAATGTCTTGTGGATGTAGACCTCCAGGCTGGGAAATGTGATTTAATAATTCCCAGGAAGCTGAAAATTCTTCTGCAATTGCATCCCTGTTTATCCAAGGATTGAGGGTCAACAGATCTGGATCTATTTCAGAATCAGAATCAGAATAGAACCGGAAGGGACTTTGGAGGTCTTCTAGCCCAACCCCATGCTCAAGTAAAAGCCAATGCAATCCTAAATTGTCTTAACAGAGGGATACAGCCAAGATCAAGTGAGGTACTAATACCACTCTATAAAGCCTTGGTAAGACCACACCTGGAGTACTGCATCCAGTTTTGGTCACCACACTATAAAAAAGATGTGGAGGCTCTAGAAAAAGT